>CALNHX010010327.1:0-41256 GCA_940337035.1 Agriotes lineatus | reverse complement strand
CGATTATAAAGTCACCTTCTGACGCTACTCATCGATCTTTTAGTAGTCCCTTCTCTACTGTGTAGCGGTGAAACCGTACCTTGCAAAGGGTAAGTAACTTGAGGTTAAACCTCTTTTTTTAACTTAACTAGCTTGCTGTGTTTGAAGATAACGAGCTATAAATCCGTTCACTATTAATTTTGCGCCTTGAATTGCTTGCACAGCCGTAAAATAAATATTGCTTGGCGCTAGGGGTGCTGCACCCCGTCATTATTATGTAATCTATTCCCTTTGCACTAAAACAATTGTAAAGGTTATGCATTTATGTGGTTGCTGTATGTGTGAGTGGTTATATAATGTCTGGCTACCGTCCAACCAGGACAGGTTAGATTCACACCTTGACCCGTTTTCCTGCTTCGAAACGTCCAGATTTCGGCTGTTGATAACTCGATTATATTGAGTATCCTAGGAAAGCATGTAGCATGTGCATTCCTAAGAAATTTCCCGAGTGACGTAATCGGTGCACAGTACGTCAGCATCACTAGCGCGGGATCTAATTGCAATCGGCAACCACGTGCGCGTAAGTGGGTTGCATATACACACCTTCCGCTAGTTGTGTGAAAAATCACGTGAGTGATCCATTGTGCAAGTTTTATTTCAACAATTCTATTTTCAATAAATCTGAAATAACCTTTTGTCGTAAATTAACGTGGCTCAAGTAGCAAGAGTAATTTGCGCTGCCGAAGGACGGTAGGATCACCTTGGCGCCCTTTTTTAAATTTTTTTTAGCATGCAATAGAAGTTCCTGTAGGGATTGACAGAAATAAAAAGGACTAAGGCTATTAATTATAAAATTGCTGTTGTGTTAATAACTGTAAAAACTATTCATAAACATAGTTTGCTTTTTATAATTTTTTCCTAAAAGCTTTCCATAATACGAGTTTAATCACATTTAACATGGAGTGCTTGCTCAGTTAATGTACGAGATTTGTGTTAGCATATAATTTTAATATATTATTATCCTAATTCATCTACGTATATTTATAATTTTCATGTAGGTACATATTAAGTGCATTGGGTTCAATGTTTGAACTTCATACTCGTATGGTCTAATTATGTAACCTCATGGTTAAAGATTAAAGTCAATATGAAATATCCCTTTATTCAAGATCAAAGATTATCAATTTTTGTGAATCACAATGGATGGTGATAAGATAAATCTTTTGTAATATATAGTGGATCATTTCCAATATTTTACTTATTAATTACCAGTAGTTGCATCATATCACAAGCCATAGGTATTACTGCCTCAATACTCCCTTATTTCTAGTTTTGCACCTATTAACAATATTTCTCTTTGCAGGTATATTCGATTGTAGTATTATATTTAATTTTAATATATCACAATGGGTGTACCAGACGGAGACGTTGAAAAGGGAAAGAAAATCTTCGTCCAAAGATGTGCCCAGTGCCATACTGTGGAAAAGGGCGGGAAACATAAAACTGGTCCAAATCTAAGTGGATTAATTGGTAGAAAAACCGGTCAAGCGGCTGGATTCACATATACTGATGCCAATAAAGCCAAAGGTATGATTAAATGTGTTTTTTTGGTAACTACTTTTAATAATTTATATTTTTCTGGTGAGCTATTGGACAAAATGTCACACTATTCTAGAAAAATTTGCATTAATGGTATTTTGTTATAGGTATTACGTGGAACAAAGACACCTTGTTTGAGTACCTTGAGAACCCCAAGAAGTACATCCCTGGAACAAAAATGGTGTTCGCCGGCTTGAAAAAACCTCAAGAACGAGCTGACTTAATTGCGTATTTGGAAGCTTCGACAAAGTAAATCAATTAAACGGAATACGTTTTTCAATTTACGGAACCTACAAAGTCGTAGTGCTGCCTATATTTATTATAAGCTCAGATTGGATCTTTAGTTTAAGTAGTACGGACTAAATTATTGTACGGTGGTGCGCTATTTTGTGTTCTGTAAAATGAAAGTTCCACCTTTAGTAGTATTCGTCGATCAATTGAAGTTGTTACCATTTTATCATGCGATAGACCGGATACGTGTATAAACTAGCCAATTTTAAATTACTCTAAATTATTTATGATTATTATAACTTTTTTGTTAGTAATAGTACTGTACAGTGTACTTAGTTCACATAACGTTTATTTGTGATTGCTATCGTCATCGTTACAAAAAATACACGAAGCAGTTTTAAGAGTTTTGTTTTATTTCTACCTCCGAAATGCTAATAATCAGAATGTGATTCCTTGTGCCGTTGTGGCGGCACGTAACCAATGCGTGCATACACCTCTTGTTTGCTCTTGGGGCCTGGCTGCCAACTGGGAAGGTCGTTGTATGACAATTTTTTCATTTGCTCCTTCGCTGCTTCTTGTTCTCGTCTAGCAGTTTCGTATTCTACGACGTCGTCGAGCTTGAGCTCGATGCTTGTTGGTGGTCTACGTAGCATTCTAAAAGAAAAAGTTACGTTAGGGAACTAGTTTAGAGTAATGGCTAGTAAATGATACGAATTCTAACCTCAAAATATTAGGAAATTGTTGTTGAATACAATTATACTAACTGTATGTCGTTATAATATAGAGCCAACCACTAACAGAATATAACGGGATTTAAATTTGACGTACACTTTCTTATGTACCCAATTTAATTTCAAATTTCCATATAATGAAGCGGTGGGTTCAGCAATTACAAAACATGTTCAGTGCGTTCAGCTATTCAAGAACATGAACTTAGGTCGGTAAGGTGTGTGTCTGAGATGAATTACAATAATTATTTGTTGTCTTATTTTACGTTTTCGAAAAAGCTTGATTTAGGATAACGATTATCGGCTAAACTGCAGAATCCGGGGCAAATTCCCCTCCTTTTACTTGCTTCCATTATAATTTTGGTAGTAATGGTTACTAGAGAAACATGGTTAATAATAATTAATATTAACAATAGCGGGGGATTGCTCTCTGGATTCTGCAGTTTTCCCCGATTATCTATACTAAATTTCAAATAAGAAAGCAGTACGTGGCGCTCTAAACTCAAACTTAGTTTTACACTAGGAAAGTGTAAGTTTGTTTAACTGTTCGTGTTTTACAATAATTTTGTCACATATAATTCATATAAATGTAGGCCAGCCTTTTTTGTCCACTATTTATCGGTTTTCCTTTAAGATTCATACCTAATGTCAAATTGATATACGACTATTTGAAAAATATTTTATTTTCAGATGGTTGTAATGATGACTTTATTTCGGCCAATCATGGCCATAGTTATGATTACCTACTACCAAAGAGCATAATATAATTAGTTAGTTCCAAGTCACAAAGCAACCACTAATAGAGCGATTTCTCAAACAGTAAGCTTGAATAAAAGTTTCAGCGCCCTACAACGGGTGGGCCAGAAACTATTCCAGCAAGGCGGCAAAATTTAAATACGCCATTACTACAATATTTGGATTAATCAAGGATATACCGTCAACACCAATACAAATTTTGCATATACATAATTTGCCTTCATCAGAATCTCGATTTTAAAGTTTTGAACCGCATAAATCGGAATAGGTATGCAAAATCTTTATAGGTTCTGACGTTTACAATAATTATGGAAAATTCAAACAACATATTTGCGAATAAAAAATATATTTAAGTAATTCAAATAGCAATATTGTTTAATAGGTATTGTCAATCTTACAATAGTCGTCCTCAATTGCAACAATTTGCTTTGGTTCAAAATGCTTTTCACGCATTTTAAATGATTTGTCGGTGTCAGTTTGACGTATGAGTTTACTATTTACGCACTTTTCAAACGGCGGACAGGTGACACCAGCGCCTCCTGACGGATGGGCCAATCTCTAACAATTATTTGATTTGACAGATGCATTCAGAAAACGCTTCTATTAGTAGGTTTTTCTATGCCGTTGGGAAACTTGTGTCTCCTGCACTAAATCGGCACAATTTGAAACAACACTTCTTCACATACCGGCCCATAATTAATTATAGTTTGGTTCACAACCTTGCCAGTGGCGACACTAGCGCCCTCCGACGGGTGGGCCAGTCCCTAACAATTATTTGACAGGTGCATTTAAGAAACTCCTCTATTAGTGGTTGCTTTGTGTTCCAAGTACTGCATGCTTATTTGAAATTTAATATACTATATGACGGCATAAAACCATCGTTCAGACTATACAGGGTGTAACAGCTAAGGTGTAAGTGTGTAACACACGAATATCTTAATTATTTGAGGAGATAAGAAAACATATTATTAGCAATCTTCATCGGAACTAACGTAGTTATCAATACCAGTTATTAGTATGTCAGTTCCACTTCCTGTTTTACAGGAAATAATATCAACTTTTGGTTTTCAAATAGCATGATACATTTTAATTTACATTACCTTGTAGATATCTTTTTCCTCTATTCAACAATAGTAAATTATTACTATACTCTTACCCGCAGAGCTGGGCAGTATTTGTATTTGTAAATTCTTTTTTTAATTTAAATACTTTTAGTATTCAATTACTAGGTATTTAAATACTTTTTAATGGGTTGTATTTGTATTTGTAGGTGCAAATACAATTTTGGCAGTATTTAAATACTTTTAGACTATTTAAATATTTTTAGAGTATTTAAATACTTTCAGAGTATTTAAATATTCTCAAAGTATTTAAATATTCTCTAATGATGACGTATTGAACGTTTAAAATTACACAAAAAGTATTTACTAGTTGGAAATATATTTCTTGAAGAAATAAAGATAATTAAATACCTTTGAGAGTATTTAACTTCTTTTATTTCTTAAAAAACATATTTCCAACTAGTAAATACTTTTTGTATAAGTTTAGTTCGTAATCCAAATTGTAGCAAAAAAAAAATACTTATAAATCTTAGCAAAATAAAATTACTTTATATGAAAAGCTTTCAATTAAACAATATTGCTTGAATAAAAATGAAGTGGAGTATTTGATAGAATACGTTTCTAAGTCACTGGTTTTAGCATTAGATATTCTGAAAGAAAAAGCTAATATATATTATGGATTCGTGATACTAACAATCACCAGTATGAAAATTAATCTGGAAAAACTAAAAACAGAAAATCTCAAGTATTTTTCTTCCTCAAATATAGAAAATGTAACCTAAGATGCTAAATTCGAAGGACAACTTTGTATTTGAACTGAAAAACTTATATTGATCTTCAAATTTGTTATTAGCTGAATGCCTACAACTTATGGCAAAGATGTAAAGGACCTGATGAAAACGAAAAATTAAAAAGAAGCGTTTATATTGTTTTAAATTTATATTTGTTTAACTAACTTTGTTTTACTTTTTTGTTAATATTTAATATAAGCAATTTTATCAAAAAAGTATTTTCTGGATGTTAATTTTTTTTGACGAAATATTTATAAAATAACACCTAAACTATGCATTCACCACAAATCAATATTTGGCTTACTACAATTATTACAAGAATTTGAATGAAAGGTAACTATGAACTTTAAATTTAGTTTTTTAAAAATTGTTTTAACTGCTAAAAAGATTATAAATGCTGCATTACTGTTTAATTCTTCACAAGTCTTTTTATATTTTAGGGATATCTAAAAACTAAAAGTAAGTATTTAAATAATTTTAAAATATTTAGATACTTTCAAAGTATTTAACTACTTTTATAAAAGTATTTAACTATTAAATATTATATGTATTTATTATTTAACTACTTTTTGGTCATAAAAAGTATTTATTATTTAAATATATTCGATTCTCATAATAGCTATATTTATGCAACAAGTGCTAAAAGTTGACGTTTAGTAATTTAAAAGTAATATACTGGTATTTTTCGAATAAACGTTAAAAGCGCTATTAAGAGAGGGATATAGAATTTCAGTTCCACTGTTAATTAACAATGAGAAATAATTGCTGCAAACAAGCAAAATCTAGGCGTAATTTATATTTTATAATTTTCTGTTCAAAACTTATTAATTTAAAAGATAGTAACATAATGATATTTTTTGTATACTGGTCTGGTAGCAACTATCTACCAGCTTAGCAACGAGTGCGGTAGGTACGTTTTTTGGCCTAGGCTGGTAGCACTTAGCAACGCTTGTGATTCGTGTTACACGTTTGGCAGTACTGAAGTAGATTACTGCTGGAACTGTCAGTCGATGTCAAATTCGGGGTTGCCAGGCATAATTTAATAGTAAAAATATATGTTAGCAGGTTAGGTCTGACACAAACTGACGCAAAACCTAACCTCAAAGATGACATAAACAGCGTCACCAACTTCAGTGCTGCCAAACGTATAACAAGAATCACAGCATTTTTAAAATAATCTAAATATCTATTTTTACTACCTTTTACGATAAAGGAAGTATTGGATTTACTCCAAAAATGCGAAATTGAGTTTTCAACAGATTTTCACGTTTTCGAGTCCCCTGGACTCAAAAAACTTGTTTTTGTTCATTGATCTGCCTGTCTGTGTGTGTGTCTGTCTGTCTGTGAACAGAATATCTCAAAAACGAAGAGGTATGACGGTGAAACTTTATATACACGTTTTTTGTACTATGTAGATGAGACACCAAGCTTTTGAAGAAAATCGCATAACCGGAAGTAGGTGTTTACTCCTGTAATTTTTCAGTTTTTTTTTATTTTTTCAAAAACGGCTGTAACGATTTTTTTCAAACTTTACATTTTGATTACATTTTTAATGTGTATTGATGTGAGGTAAGTGATTTTCCAGTTGAATACTGCTAAAATGCGTTCCTTTTGTTTTTTTTTAATTTTTTTTACTCCTGTTTTAAGTAGAACACTCAGTATATTATTACATTTTTTAATTCAGCTTAAAATTTTAGAGAAAATTTGTTTCTTCAACTAACGCTCTATTTTGTACCGTTTTTGTAGAATTTGTAATTTCTGAAAGTTTTGACAAATGCTTAAAAATTAAAAATAAAATTTTTGGCTAATTATAAGGTCACTGTAAAAGAAAGTTGTGTGAGTGTATCACCTATCACACCAGATTTTTAACAATGTACTACAAAAGGTGCAGGTAACACTTACATATTGAAAATTACTAAAGTAAAAATGACAGATTAACATTAATTGTCAAAGTCAGATAAGCAGGCTATAAGTAAATATTTATTAATGCCGAAATTCTTTAAAAAGATGCAAATAATGAAAATGATATCAGCTGAACCAAGGATTGAAAATAATAAAATATAAGATTGTAATTTGTCCTCCATTTTAGTTTAGGGTTACCAACATTGAGTCGATGCTGACCCGAAGAAAATAATGTTTGGGGGGAAAACAAGTGGAATAAAATTAATTAAAAAGTTCAAGGTGAAATAGTTTTTTATATTATAAAGATATAATTTCTAAAATTATGTTATATTTTTTGAGTAGCGTTTGAAATGCGGCATTTTTTAGCTCTTCGTGGATACATTAAGTTTGAACAAGACGTCTCGTACGCCTTATTATTTAAATAATTATTTGCCCATTTTATCCCTTAGATAGCAAACATGAAACTCTTTTAATATCTCAGTTAGTCGCTTATGCAACATCACTATCTGCCAAAACAGAAATCTGGTTCCTCCTTATAGCGTTGGTCGGACTGAAACTTAACTTGAAACAATGTACAAAACAGTCGAATTGTTTACATCATCTATTGACTTCAAAACGCCTATAAAAACATAAAACACAAAAAAGCGCAAACAAATACAAAAGAAATAATAGAAAATAGAATTAGGTTCTCATACAACCTACATGCGATATAGATTAGTCTCTTCTAAATAATCTGTCTCCTAAAGCATTCATATTTGGATCAATTTCACTTATATTATTATCATTTAATGTTTCTCTTAGCAATTTTTCTTCTTCGCCATTGACAGTCAGATCATATTCATTGCTCTTTACACTTTCTTTTTGCTCTTCAGGATCCCGCAGCGCAGTAGTGCCAACTGCTTCCATCACGATATTGTTAAATTGCATGTTTTGGTCGGCATAGACAAAATCCAAATTTTCTATGTCAATGTCTTGATCTAAACGGGTTTTTTATTGTTATTAAATGTATGAGTCGTTGAATTCGAAATTTCAAATGTATTCTTTATGTTGCTGTCTTTTAATTTAAATTCTTGATATATTCTGTGTAACCACAAAAATTCATCGATATATTCAAAATGTTCATCAATTCCTTGAGTAAGTAATTAAATTTTTTCTTCTCCTACTATATCCTCAAATTATTTATACGAAATATATACATCATCTTCTGCAGTGCGTTGTTCAGTGGTTATATTGTGTGTTTTATGCATTCCAAGGCATTTAGTGAAGTCAATAGCAGATGGGTTCCAGGGGTACAAACCGCTGGCCTTTAAGCCATTTTTTATAGTGTCCGCCTTAGTCCATTTATTTACAACAGACTTTAAAACAGGAGCAAACCTTTCTTTTGCAAGTGCTTCACGAGGATTCTTTCTTTTATATTCTAAGACAGCTCTCTTCCACCCTGTTTTCAGTGGTTTAAAGGCTGATTCATTGGCAGGCTGCATTTTCCTGGTGGCATTTGGATAAAGTGCTATCAATATAATCTCCAATTTGGTGCAAAGTTGACTTAATTGAAAGGTTTGATGCGTGGTATGCCCATCTACAAAAAGAATCACTGGAAATTTAACTCCAGTCCTTTTCAGACATATATGTAATACATTTCCTATGTATTCATAAAAATGTCAGTCTTCATCTAACCATTGTCACTGTGCGCCACTCCCCAGGTAGGAACAAGATCGAACAGAATTTACAATGGCAGTCGGTAGCCTTTTGTAGTGGTATATAATCATGGGCTCGATAACATCCCCCGCCGCTGAAAAGGTAAACATTACCGTTATGTTTAATTTTGCTGGAGCCGAATCGATTTCGTAAACATGTTTAGCGTCTTTAGGAGCCAAAACCTTTGGGACAAAGGTAGAAACATGTTTCGTCCTCATTCAATACTCTCGAAGGTTATCACAATATATCGTTAAAATCTTTTAATTCAAGGTATTCTTTTATAGAAGCACACCATTTGCGAATGTCTCCTTCAAATACTGTTGAACTGGTTGCCATGACAGATTCTGCTATTCCATGGGTAAGAGGAGCGGGTGTTTAAGAAAGGCTTTATAATACGACCCGTCCCCAGGCAAATGATTCTTGAACGGATTTTGTTGAGGTTTAGGAATCCAGAAATTCTTTAACCGATGCTTGAATATCTAGTTTTCTGACTGGAAAACCTTTTTGAAAACTATTAAGGGTCCATTGTTCTGAAACATTTTCTTCGTCGTGGTTGAGAACAGGGCTTGGCCCTAAATTTGTTTTATTATGGAATTTATTGTTTTGGCAAAATTGCAGTGTTTGTCTCGGTACGCCAAATATTGAATCCATCTTTTTCTGTGACATTCCATTTTGTATGGCTTTACAGCTGATAAAACATCCTCTTCGGTGTACCGTTTTTTATATTTTGCACCCTCTTCTACTTTAGGCATCTGAATAATAAATACCACAGTTATTGGTCACTTGAAAAGTACAGTTATTGGCATATGGCCAAGTACTGTTAGCAGTAATAGTTTAACATGAACTAAGGTATTGCATAATTAAATGTGCCAGGTGGCCAATAACTATAGTCCTAAGCATGTTTTCAATCAGTGATGGGCATAGCTAATTAAATAAAAACGTAACCTTAAAATTCTGTTCCAGTAATAATATACCGGGTATTCGATATATAGCAGTAAATAAAAAAATAGAAAAAAAAATCTTAGAGGTATTCATTCAACTGGAAAATCACCTACCTCACATCAAAACACATTAAAAATGTAAAGTTTGAAAAAAATCGTTAGAGCCGTTTGAGATATTTTGTTCACAGACAGACAGACAGACACACAGACCAATGAACAAAAATATATTTTATCTACTAGCTACATGATATTGTACATTTTCGTCATAGAAACAAAATATGAAAAGCTACTCATAACTCCCAAGGGACTTGTCAAATTATTTCTCCCTCAAACTCGTGGTAACCATGCAACTACAAATAAGGTCTTAGCAACCATACAATGAGGCAATCCTTGATGTTACTTACATATTCTAATTTTAAATGTCATTATGACATTTTGAAATTTCATACTATTTTTACGAATATGCTAGTAGATAAAATATTGTATGCACCACGGGAGATATTCATGTTCTTTACCTTCGGTTGACTTACAGACCTCGGGCCAGAGGCCCTCGGTCTGCAACACATGTCAACCTCAGGGGAAAAACATTCATATCTCCCTTAATGCATAAATATCTATTATCCGCAAACGTCATAAAAGTGACAACTTATGTGTCTTTATTGACAAGGTAAAAGTGTCACTTTATCGGATTCAGCAGATAAAATAGCAACGTTTCCGTACTTTATGTGCCTAATCACACAAAATACAAAACTCAAACATTTCAGCGAAATGTTTACGTCGTAACCACGGAAAAATTGTATTAGGTATTAGATTCATTTACTTGCTAATAATTAGTGTTACTCTTTATCAATTTTTAATTTATCTGAATACGTTTGCGAATAAAATAGTATATGTTATTCTGAGTAAAAGTGACTTTATTTCCTCTTGACTTGTTAAACGGTCATTTACTGTCGTCTGATCTGACTCGGTAAATGAGTCTTTACAGGCCAGGTGCCTGTAAAGTTTTACTGTCGTCTGAACTGACCGGCAAATGAGTCTTTACAGGCCTGGTGCCTGTAAAATGCTACCATCGCGACTTTACAAGCACCTTGTTTTTTAAATGATGCATCCTTTATTAATCACTAATATGTATTTTTAGGATTTTCAGCAGGAGGAAATAAAACGTTGTACGCGGCTCGCATGCAATAAGTCTTTATTGGGGCTCACCGGATTACAGGGCTCGCTCCTACGTCGCTCACCCTGCAAATAATCCGGCTCGCCCATAAAGGCGGCTAATTACTAAGCTTGCCACGTAATAGTTATTTAAAAGTTAAAGGCTAATTGCAAGCAAGTCGCGTACGTTTTATTTCCTCTTACTAAAAATCGTAAAAATTCATATTAGTGATTAATAAAGGATGTATCTCATAAAAAACAAGGTGCTTGTGGTCACGATGGCAGCATTTTACAATCACCTGGCTTGTAAAGACTCATTTACCGGTCAGTTCAGACGACAGTAAAACTACAGGTACCTGACCTGTAAAGACTCATTTACCGAATCAGTTCAGATGACAGTAAATGACCGTTTAATAAGTCAAGAGGAAATAAATAACTATTATGTGGCTTAGCTGAATTATTTGCCTCAGTAACGTTCGGCTAAATAAACTTCAGCTTCGCAACATAAAGTATCACTTTTACTTCTAATAACATAATTTGGGGTTCAGGGGACTCGAAAACGCGAAGATTTGTTGAAAATAGTATATTACTCTACAAGTTGAGAAAAACCACTTTTCTAACGTGTTGAGTATACTATTTTATTGCATTTCACAAGGAATGTAAAATATTAAATTTTTACATACAAGACACTAACTGTCAAAACATAACCAAGGTGAGCATGAGCATTTCTATGTACTAAATAAAGCACAATAAGCAGCTCCAGTTGATGTTATGCGTTTGGCAGTACTGAAGCGTGTTGTTGGTGACACTGTAAGTCTATGTCCAATTCGAGGTTAGCAGGTTAGGTTTTGCGTCAATCTGTGTCAAAACCTTTGAATAAATAGGAGGGAGGAAGGAGCTTACGTATCTCAACTGTACAACAGCTACCGGGATGGAAGTAGCCATCTTGAAACACCACGAGTGATTCATAAGCTACCATTATGGTTAGTTGCGCGGCTAGTGGTTGTTCACAAACCAAGAAAAATTCAAGTGCTGGAATAACATTTCATCAGTAAGTATCAGTCTATCGATACAACAGGTTAATTAGGTTAATTAAGAAAAGTTTTGATATCATTAAATTACAACACAAAAATGATAGTTGTGACCTTCAGATGTCACTTAGCAGTCAGTGGCGTGTCTATTTCATTTTCACCATTTTAACCTTTCGGCAGGCGCGCTGCTGTAAAAAGTACAACAGTCAAGAATTTTCGCAAACTTTAGGTATTCCTTTATTGTTTTATCTACCAGCAGGACATCCGGTCAGTACAGCCTCTGAAACTAATTTCGACGTATTTCTTGTCAATATAGGCTTTACAACGTGCGCCTGCTCGTGTTTTCAATGTCAACAGATTTGTTATTGGAATTAGTGTAAACGACTTGCGTTAATAATACAATGCAACTTTATAAAATATTATATTTAAAATCCTATATGAACTTGTCGCAGATTATCATATTAGTCAGTTACTTCATAAAATTATTATAAACATTAATTTGTTGATGAAATGAAAAATTACACTGAATTGGGTGTTTCAGTTTCCCTAATGATGGTAGAAGAGATACTTGGATAAATATCATAAAAAAAGAAAATGGGTGGCAAAGAAAAGTAGTGTTTTATGTTCACATTTTACTGCGGAATGTTTTGACAGACCTTCACAATTAAAAGTACGATTATTGTCTACTGCTGTGCCAAGTATAGAAGTGAACAGGCTAAAATTGTAGTTTATAATCTATCTCCAATTTAGTAGAAACACTAATAGAGAAATAGAAAAATCTCAAAATATAATTATTTAAAATATGTAGTGAATATATTCTAAATTGTCCGTTTTGGAGTAATAATAAATTAAACTGAATTATATATACCTAACTTTCTTACAGACTCGGCTTGCAAAAATTATTACAATAAATATTTAAGAAATATTTGCTTAATTGTATGGAACTTGGTGTCTCAGTACTAAAAATAGTATATATAGCACGCCACTGGCCGAGCGGAAACACCTATCCGCCATATTGAAAACCCATCGCGGACCAAACGTGCTTGTTTGAATGCTCCTTCCTCCCTCCTATTTATTCAAAGGTCAAAACTGACGCAAAACCTAACCTACTAACCTCAAATTTGACATAGACTTACACCAACATCACACTGCAGTATTGCCAAATGTAAAACGAATCGCCGTTGCTAGGGATAAAAGTGTTGCTAATGATAAAAGTACAACATTTATTATCGATGTTGAATGAAGAAATGTAGTACATTTCCAAATGAAATGCGATAATAGTAGTTTATTCAAGGGCGCAAGGTAAGCGATTTCAGCCCGCGATGATAGTTTGGAGCCCGACCGAAGGGAGGGCTGTAAATCATCAAGGGATGAAATCGCTCTTGCGCAGGAAATATATATTTTATCTACTCCAGTGGGATAAGTAACGCATTACGTCACTCATTTGACATTATTTCAGTTAGGTAATGAAACTCATTACACCACTCAGTTATGTAATGGTTTCATTACGCAACTGAGTTGTGTAATGACTTCATTACGTAACTGAAATTGTGTCAAATGAATGACATAATGACATTTGCCTACTAAAATATTTTTGAAAATGACATCTGACATTTCTCCTAATGCACTTTTTTCAATTTTAGGCAGTCGTAGATAATAATTTTGTAGAATACATGTGTGATAATGCATCTAAATATACTTGTGTGCTTACATAACTCGTGCTACGCACTCGTTTGTAACTTACACACACGTATATTAATGATGCTGTTATCCCACTTGTATAGTAAATAACTATTGTACAATACATGTGTGATAATGCATCATTAATATACTTGTGTGCTTACATAACTCGTGCTACGCACTCGTTTGCAACTTACACACACGTATATTAATGATGCTGTTATCCCACTTGTATAGTAAATAACTATTGTACAATACATGTGTGATAATGCATCATTAATATACTTGTGTGCTTACATAACTCGTGCTACGCACTCGTTTGTAACTTACACACACGTATATTAATGATGCTGTTATCCCACTTGTATAGTAAATAACTATTGTACAATACATGTGTGATAATGCATCATTAATATACTTGTGTGCTTACATAACTCGTGCTACGCACTCGTTTGTAACTTGTATATTAATGATGCTGTTATCACACTTGCATAGTAAATAACTATTATCCTTAACCGGAAAGGCGTGGTGCGTGGTACGTGAAGATTTTCCAACTATTAACATTAAAAATCATAATACCGGGATTTAATAAAAGCAAGGTGCATTTCTGTAGCAACTACGTAAACATGGTCAGAAAAATTTACTTTTTCGCCCTCGGGCGAGAATGGTTTAATTTGCGCCTGCACATGCGGGTGGGAATAGGGTACTTTGCGCTCGGTTGAGGATAAATACACTCCATTTCGATTTTTTGGGGTGAATCCAATACTGCCTTTATCGTAAAAGGAAGTAAAATAGGATGTTTAACTCGACCGACACCCTCACTTATAATTTGATGGATCTTCATTTTTCGTAAACGTTGAACAATGCGCTCTTACATTAATTTTTAATTACACCTGGGGTACTTATTATTTCGCGCGTAGCACGAAGACCAGGTTTTAAAAATTTGTAGCATTCAGCAATTTGTGACATTTACATAATTATAATTTTAAAGTAGATAATACAACAAATGATAATTATAATGTGCTGTACAACCGTACATATCGCTTTTATATCTATATTGTTATTTTTTAGTCTGTAAGAGACATAAGAGAGGGACATCTGTTGCTACAGTGTGGTAACATGGAATGATTCTGAAAAGAAATCATTTACACCGTGAAGCAACTTTCTGTTTCGTGTTCAGTGTGTTTTGTAGGTTAAAGAACGGGATCTAGGGTGTAAGGTTCCTAGATTCATAAAAAACGCCGGGTAGGGGGGGGGGGGGGGATATATCCACGGCCTTCTGGATCAGCGTGCCTTAGGGTGACCACCTTTAAATTTATACAAACCCTGAGATCCTTCGCGAGTAAAAAAAGGTTTTCATCAATGAGAAATACAGAATGTTTATAGAGAACAAAAAGCAAGCAAATAAAAACAATGTTTTTATTCCTTACTATTAATGGTTAGCGAACATAATACAGGGTGTAACCAAATACTTACCCATATCGTACGTCACAAATTGGCCAACAAATTTCATACTCGTATAAGCCTAGTTTCAATTCTCAACCTTTACGAAGATACTATTGGAAGGGGGGGGGGAGGGGTAAAATGTGGTTTATATCATTTCACTGTAAATTGGGAAAGGATATTCAAATGAAAATTTGGCAAAAGTTTTCTATCAGTAGAAGGCTTATTTATGAAATGGTTTTTAGTTTTTACGTACGGCATTAAGAGATTAAAATTAGCAACTTGTATAAATGTTTTTAAAAAAATTCGTAACGGACAAAAATTTGGTTAAAAAATCTATTAGAAAACCTTTTTTACTTGAAAAAATTTTAGGTCGTTTTAATTTTTCTTAAAACCAATAGTTTTTTATAAAACAAATACATTATGGGTTGCCCATTTCAACACCATAAAGCCATATACATTTTTTAAAAATCTTATGTAAGTCTTATATTGGTAGAAAATATCTCCTTGACAAGTGTCTCATTAAATTTAGTAGTAGTATCTATATATTTTCAATTTTATTTACCAAAAAATATATACACTCTTAATTTAAAGAATTTTTATGTTTGAGGTATAGATTTATCTATTTTATAAATATTTTTCTATTGTGTTTTTTTTAGTATTTTTGTGATTTAAATTACTAAAAATATAAATAGTATAGACATTCTTTGTATTTATTTGTCATTTTTGTAAAATGCTCCCTCAATCATCAATGACTTTTTATTTTGTAATAATAAAGCTGAGAGATAAAGTAACAAGGTCAACACATCACCATGACACACGCCTCACACAATGGTTGCTGCGCAAGCACAAATGGCGCGCTCCAACTTTGTATCCCAAATCCGAGGGAAGTTGAGCATTGTACCGCCAGATGCAAGCGCATAAAGCACCAGCCTCTACACCGCAAGATAAAATGAGGTTATCGATAATACATACATACATCCATACAATAATAAAGCTTATGCTAATATTATGCATACAAGAGTATTCCGGGGTACTTGAGAAACAACTAACATGCTAAGGGATTCGTCAATAAAGATGGTTGAGAACCGCTGTTCTAAAGTTAACGGTTTTGGAGATAATAACGATTTGATTAAAAAAAGACTCAACGTTACCTAAAAATTATGATTTTTGTGAATTACTTTACGAGTGAGAAATGGAAATTTAAACACTTGAATGCGAACACAATAAACAACGAGGTTTGAAAAGAATCATTTAACCGTTATTGACCCAAGAGATAAGAATCACGATAGAAGAATAAATTACCTCTAGAATCAAATTAAATTAGATTAAAAACAAAACGAATACTAAAAAATTCTGAACCTAATTACCTATATGAAATTTCTAATGGTTGCTGAATACGATTGAACCTAGGAAGAATCTAAAGTAGCAGTTTTGCTTTTTAACTATTAAAGGAGTGAATTCGAAATATATTCCTATTATTTAAGAAAAAGGCAAATAGCAAGATACATGATACGCACGCGCAAAGTTTGCGACTATTATATAAAAGGTATTTTATTTTCATTGATATAATTGACGGCTAAGTTATATTTAGACATTAATACAAAACCCGGAGCCTGGAGACGGGGTGTAGAAAACCTGGCTCTAACCGGCCTGTTTACTTGCGAAAAATAGCATTACTACATCTTACAAATTCTAGATTGAAGCGCGTTGAAAATCGGAACTAATGTTAGAATCTAGTAATTTCCAAGTTTTGTATTGGTAACACTTTTGACATCTATCATATTAACATTAAATTGTTAACCTTATTTAAGTTAAATGACACAATAAATCAGCGACGTACTCAACATTGTGGTATGGTGCATTTTAAAACAGAATTAACAACACACACACACAAATAGCAACAATAACAATAGCAATAAAAAATAACAGAATTAACAAAAAGAACAGCAACAGAAATTTTCACACTTTAAAACGTTAGTCACTACGCAAACGAAATACCTCTACCCACCGCTACTGATTACTTTAAAATTTAAAATATAACAAAACCTTGTATGTTTGACAATTACGTCTTTCCATATATTGCCAATTCTGTGAAATCAAATATGATCACAGCGCCTTTCATGGCCTACCTTGAGAGTCAATCTAGATTCTGTGACCTGTACACAGTTGTGACACAGTATTTATACTGTGGTTCTGACTCGGCATATCCAGGGATTGAAGTTCAGAACTACGCCAGTGGTTTGAAACTTAGCTTTTATCTGTCAGTTTTGGTTTGTTGACTGGATTATTGTTCTGTGACTGAATAGGTTAGTTTTACGTTAATTCTGTATATTCTTTAATATATTTTTTTTTAATTTAAATGACTTCTTAATTGAAACCAGCGTATCACCCGCAGCAGAAATATTGTTAATTTTGCATTTTGTGGTTCTAAAAAGAACCGTTTTGTGTTTCTATTTTTCAAGTCAAGCCTGGAAAATTAGAATCGTTCGCCCCAGATGCATCTATTCAGTTGTATGTCCTTGGGCATGGTGGTCATCCGCTTGATTTCCGACAATGAGGTTTGGCATGCAATGGCGTTCCATATATTTTATCTGTCCGTGTCTTAGCGAGGTTGGTTATTACTGGATTAAGCAATTTACTTAACATTATATTACATATATCTTTGGTATGAATCTTGCAAATAAAGAAATTTGAAGTGGTTAGAGCAGTGTCGGACTGGCCCACCGGCCAACCGGGCAAATGCCCGGTAGGCCAATCGAGTTTGGAGGCCAAAATGTCCACATAATTTTATTTTTCAAATAGTAAAAACAAAAAAATGCACAAATGTTTTGACAAAATTCAAAAAAATTCTAAACTTTGTGTCAAAGTATTGTCCCAGTTTTATTTGTGCATGTATGCATCATGCATCTATTATTTCTTTGTAGTCGTGAAATGAACATGATTGTGTTTGAGGTTCCCGCAGCGTCAGTCAAAAAATTTCTTGATTCAATTACAGAGAACGCCTATTTAAATGAAAATGACATAACAATTGAGACTGAATTTCCAGTATTGAGATATAGGGAAATAAAAAATGCAAAGAGAAACTGTCGGGGATCCTACGCAAGAAAGAGTTTTGAAAAAAATTGAAATGGAAACTTATAAAGTGATTGTTAATCAATTAATGCAAAGCATGGAAGACCGATTCACTAAAAATTAGGAGATTAGTGAACCTTTAGTTTTTTTGATCCGAGTAATTTTCAACGTACTGCTCAACTAAATGGAGAAAATATTCCTGATTTCGCTTTTATCGTAATTTCAAAGCTAAAAAAACATCCCACAAAACATCATTAAGCAAGAATTGATTAATTTTTAATTCTTTTTCACTTTACAAAAAGAACAAGCCCAGCCTATGGTGACTGTGACTCAACCAATCACGACCCCCTGATCACGACACTAATAGTGATGACAACGAAAATGACACCGAAGAAGATCCAAATTTTCATTTAAATATTTGCATTGGTGAAAGGACAGAGGGTAATTGTGCGGGTTGTATGAATTGTTGCTTTAAAATTTTACACATATAATTTGCACGCTTTTCACTTACTGACATTATCATACACCCAAGCAGCCTGTGAAGGCGTATTTTCTAAGTGAAAATAATCAAAAATAGACTAAGAGCTTCTTTATCACAAGAAAGGTTAGAATGTTTTCTAATTTTGAATGTGCAGTGTGATCTACTCCAAAGCTTGAATTTCGACGAAATCATTGACAAGTTGCCAAATAAATCAGTCTCTTGAAAATCAAAATTATTGATGTGATTCATATTGTTATGTATAATTATTATAATGGAATAGAGTGTAAAAAATCCTGTAAGGTCAAAGCTTGCGATCATTATTCTTTATAATTGTTCCAAACTCAAAGTTTATAAACCATAATAGATAAAGAAAATGTTTTGTTGTTTGTTTGAATGTCAGTGTATAAGAATAGAATAATTATCTACCTCCTACCTATTTTATTTTTTTGTTGCCTTGTTTCATGTTTAAATTTTAAAATTATTAGAATAAATATTTTTTCCATTCCTCCATCGTTTTCTTTATCGTAGTTATTGATTTTGTTGTACTTTCACGTGCCATTACTGTACTGTGCCATTACTGATAAGAGGGGTGCGTTTTGGGTCTTCGAGCTCCCTACAATTATAAAAATTTCGCCTGCAGCAGTGCTTTGCCCCCGGACTTCCCTTTAGCCGGGGGGCTGTGCCCCCCCCCCCCTTCCTCTTATTTTTACATGTGGAGGCCACATGCATCCTTTGCACGGTAGGCCAAAGTTTGCCAGTCCGACGCTGGGTTAGAGGATCTAGAAGGAGAACGGTTAATATATTACAAAGATTGCATTCCTGAGGTAAATATTCAAGGGTAATACCACAAGTAGTGGATATATTTTTGACAAATATTTTGCCGTTTCCATGTACATTATTGCGTTTAAATTTCACAAAAAAAATCATATCAAAGATGTCACGAGCCGAAAGCGAGTGACTTTTAAGTGTGATTTTGTTGAGTGAAATTTGCAATAATTTCTATGGAAATGGCAAAATATTTTTAAAAAATATATCCACTTCGAGTGGTATTTGGGACGACTATTTATAGTTATTAAGGTACCAAGGGCATTATGAGTAAAATAAGAGCCCAAGATTGTTAGTGTACTAACCGAGGGCCTTTGGCCCGAGGTGTGTACAACAATCGCGGGCTCTTAGCTCATAATGCCCGTGGTGCCTTCAAGGTTTTATGTCCTACCAGTTTTCTTACCTAATTCATATTCATATTCAATTCATATAATTACTATGATATAGTATTTAAGATTGACCTAGTTAGCTGATCTAAGTTAGATTTGTGACATTAGCTGAGCTGTCATTAATTTTCATTGTGACAGTGGTGCATAATAAAGTTGTATCCATGGAAACAAATACTGTTAATTTTTCATAATAACCCTAGTGTTCTTATGAAGAAAATAATTGCCCTGGAGCGTTATTTTGTATCTAAGATCCCTTAAAATAGAGTCATTAATTTCAATTAATGTACTGGTAGGACATAAACAATAATAATACATAACGATTAACTTTATTGAAAAATAATCCAACAATTAATATTCATCCTCAATTAAATTCAGCAGAATACTTCAAAAACACAAAATTTTAAAATTTTTAACGCAAGCCAAACTTTGTTCACACATTTTGTTGGTGTTTAGTTTTACAAACCTAGCGATATCGCTAAGGACAGAACATCGTTGCCAAGCGACATTTCACAACAAGGCTATTTAGTTTTTGAGTACGTACATTGTTTTGTGAATATTTTGCATGGTGCCCAATATTCAGTGATATACTGCTGTTATTGGTTGAAAAAAACAAATGTCTGCAATATGATTTGCTTATATGTTATAGTGTTGAATAGTAAAATATATTTAAAATCAGCTGAATTAGTTGGTTTATTAAACAAGTAAAATTTTTACTAGGGTATTTCAAGCCACCACGATCCTGTAGATTTATAAGAACCAGTAGCGGATTTGAGCAGGAATTGGTTAAAATTTAGGCAAGTTTCATACTCGGTTCGTTCTTCTATAGTTCTTGCAGTACAGTATGATCGAAAACTTTCAAGGTCTAGAGGGCTGTGGAATTATTTTGTCAAAAAATTTTGTTGGCAGTCTTGGTAGTAAAAGTCCCATTGGAATTTTATATCTGTCAGTTTAAGGTTATTCCAGGATTGTCATTTCAACAAATACAAACATTCTTGTTGAATACATAAAAATGTTAGTAACAAAAACAACTACAGCTATTCAAAATGATTTGCTGCATTTTCCATACACAGAACCACCTAGTGCTCGGCATTAAACATCCCGTAAAAGTTAAGTTTACCTGTCTTTGACCATATGACCCAAGCAGTCGGTGTCTAAGGTACCTGGTACTCTGCATGCCTAGATCTTGTCCATTAACAAACAAACAAACAAAATTGCATAGGTTATATTATTAAGTAGCTTTACTCATCACTGCCCACATTAATTTAATTTTAAAAATATCCACAGCCCTCTAGACGTTGAAAGTTTTCGATCATACGGTATAACCTGCTAAGAAAGCCACTGAAGCAGACAATTCCATAATCTAGGTGAGTAAAAAAGTTTTTTAATTCTAGAATTAATTCTTTTAATTCTTCAGGAAGTTCAATTGTAAAGCATGGCATCACATTATCAGTATCTGGAATTTGTCCAATATTGCTGCTATAGTCACATTCAGAAATTACATTAGCAGATGCCGATGTTTTAATTATTCCACACTTGACGATTCTTTTAATTGTACTTTCTGCAGCCTGTGCATCTGTGACGTCCTGCGAGCCACCTTTTAGCCGAACGTCGCTAAACAGCGATTCAATAGCATCTGAACTAAAAGACCTTGTTAAAACACAATAAAATCAGACATCTTGAAGAAGATATTGAATGCATTCGGCAGTACTTTGTGCGGTGAACTTTAGTGCTTCTGCAGTTTTCTTAGTTAATTTTTTCATGCCACCTTTTTTTGAAGTCTTCTGTATGTATGTATGTATAATCTGTAACCTCATTTATCTTGCGGTGTAGGGGCTCGTGCTTTATGCGCTGGCATCTGGCGGTATAATGCTCAACTTGCCCCGGATTCGGGATACAGAATTGGAGCGCGCCTTTGGTGCTTGCGCAGCAACCATTGTGTGAGTTGTGTGTCTTGGTGATGTGTTGACCTTGTTACTCTATCTCTTAGGTCTGTGGTTCTGAGTAGAGCACAGTTAATTTGGTGCCCAACTGTGAATGGTCTCACTGAGCCCGATTCTAATCGCCAAGGATACGGAAAAATTCCTACCCCAGCGGGATTCGAACCGAGGACTTGCTTAATGCAAGCCTGGTGCTTACCCATCTGCGCCACGCAGCTTCTGCAGTTTCCTTAGTGAATTCTTTCATGCCACCTTTTTTTGAAGTCTTCTGTATAGAATTAATATGTATACGCCATTTACTTGACATCTGCACTGGCAGTCAAATTTAAAAAAAAAATGTCTTGACTATACCTCAAAAATAATGTGTTTTTTATTAGACTGTACAGTAATGTAATTGTTAAAATGTGAAAAATAGCAGTGGTGCCAACAAAATGTCCGTTTGACAGTGCAGATGTCAAGTAAATGGAGTATACTGGAAATACATCTCTTAACCAGACCAATCTTTCATCATTAATGTTAATGTACGGTGCACATTTTTCATCGAGTAGAATAACGTGCTTTGTTTTGTCACTTACGTCGTGTAACTGAAAAAATGAAGAAATCACGAGGCGAATTTGAATACTGTACTATTCTAAAGCAGCAGTTACAGTAGGGAGAATAATTGTACAGCCCGTCTAACGTTCATTTTCTCGAAGTTGCTGGGATATGCATGTTTTTCTGTTAAAAATCTAACAGGCTTTATAATAAAATTTCTCTGTAATTGATACAGGTTTTTTAAGTAAGTAGAAGAAATAACACCTTCAGCCCTCATGTCATGGTGGAGAAATATGATTCTTGCATTCTTTATTGCATGGCAATAATCAAAACTAAAGAATAGTGGTATATTTGGTGTTATTGCATGTTGAATGTGCGTAGAAAGTTTGTTATTTGGAAATGCCTTCAACAATCCCACATTAGATTTGTGATTATCGGTTACAATTCTAATTACCAGAAATCCACACTCATGTAGCTGTTTTAAGACATTCAAAGTGAATTGATAAAAATCTGATGTCTTTAACGATCTATGGAAAAAGTATGCAGCTGGTATCGTAAGTTTTATTGAAAGACCGTGAATTACAAAACAAAGCATTTGGTTAGCCAATACTGGCCTTTTGCCGATTGTTCTTGTACCTGTGGTTTCTAAACCATGTAATCGGTCCTGTGCTCTGTTGTACTGCATTTTTTTCTTAATGGCCATGTCGTCAATTACCAGACGGCACACCCGTTCTACAGGTAACTTATGTTTTAGAAGTTTTGTCAAAAAATGCAAGGTGGCTCAAATAAGATACCTATGCAACTTACCGAGATGGCTTTGCAACCAAAAATATGTTTGTTTACTAGGCTTCAATTTGACATATGGGTATCGTTAGTCAGTTTGCGAGAAATGTCATACAAATTGGAAATTAGAAAAAGTATTAATAATTTAGTTGGGCAAACGCCTAATGCTGAAATAGTGCGTATTTCTCGAAACCAAGATATATCAGCCAGGACCGTATATCGAACCATATCGGAATGCTAACAGGGTATCCCTTGAACGAACCTTCCGAAAAGTAGAAGACCAAGGCTGTTCACCCCCCCCTCCCCCCGCAGTGCAGAAGAGTGGCAAGAAGTGTAAAAATAAGGTTGGTGTGTCTGTAAGGAAACTATCCAGGGAGGATCGAACTTCTGCCACCACTATTTTTAGAATTTTGGCCAGAAGTGGTCAAAAATACCGCAAAAGAGAAAAATATCTAAAATACACCCCTAACCAGCTAGCCCGAATACCCTGATGTTGCTGTAATCTTCGGCGTATTCATTTTGCAAACAACAAGTTGATTGTGATGCACGCTGAGAAATACTTTATTTTGGGGAACTCAGAAATCAAAGGCATCGACGGATTTCATACTGATAATATAGAGGAATGTCCAGACAATGAGAGATTTAAAAAAGAAGCAAAATTTTCTGACAAAATTTTAGTGTGGTGTGCAATTTTTTTTATGTTGCCGCCGCCCAGACCACTATGAGAGGTGTCCGAAGAAATTTGCGCCTCGTGAAACAGCACGGGCCGTTACGTATAATTAAATAATTAAGTTATGTTCTCAGATAGTCCACTTATTTTAAGAAAAAAATAATTTCTAATAAAAGTTGGCTGTGTTAAAAGTATTTGACTTTTTATTTTGTGCCAAAACTTATGAAACATACAAAGACTTTACCTCTACCTGAAGTCTAGATTTTATGAGAGCAGTTACGTTTTTACCAGCCTCGCTGTAACGGTGAAGTGTTAAACTAAACGATAGTTTTAGCAAATGTGAACGGCAAAGCTCAACCTTTTGGCGAAGATATTCTCCAAATGATATAATTTCGAATTATTTGTTCAGAAAATCTTGGATTTGATTTACAGTAATTTAAATTTTGATCAAACAAAAAAGTTGCATACAAATTATTGTTAACGACTGCATCTTGTTGAATCTTTTTTACCTTCTCACAACTTGAATATTGTATTGTTTTTCTCAGTTCCAATATGTTTTGGTCTTTTATTTTATTTTTTTAATTGGTCGGGTATTTTGCATTTTCAACGCTCTGATTTTATTTTTATAGTTTTCTATTAGGTTTTCGGTAATTACACTGACCTGAATGCCTTTATCCCTTATCTAGAATTTCAAACAAAATTTAAGTAAATATTTGTAAATACTCACCACATTGGAAGTAGAAGGGTAACAAAGTGGAGTTGAAAGCAAAGGAATGTTTGCAGGTCCAGTAAAAGTGTCAGTTTGGATTGGTATACCATAGAGATGGGCGCGTGAGTGATTTTTCTCTCACGTCACGCACGTTTCACGCTGGCTTTAAACAGTCACGTTCACGCACGTTCACGCTCACGTTCACTCACGTTCACGGCGTGACACGCCACTCACGACGTGACACGCAGCTTTTATTTAAATTCAGATAGAACAGAATTTTCAAATTTAAAACCAATGAAAAAACCCTAAAGAGAACTAAAAATATGTTTTGCACCTGACATAATTTACGTGATATGTTGCAATCAGAATAGTTGACATAAAAAGAAAAAAATGAAAATTTACTACAATAACTGATTTCTCGCAAATATATTTCTTGCAGCTGTCTTCAAAGACATTACTTTTAATAGTAAAAGCTGTCATTGGAATTGCCGTTTCCTTTATTGGTATGAGTACAGAAGGTATATGTTGCTAGGCAACACGTTTAATTCGTAGGTTTGAAAGTACTTTTACGTACAAGGATCAACATTTTCAGCGTTAAGGCGAGTATACAAAAAAACCATTACTTTTATTGGAATAATAAGTTCATCTACACATCTAAACATTAAAATGATGAAATAATATGTAATTAACATTTTCAGCGTTAAGTCGAATTCTGTGCTCTTCTAAAATTCGCCCAGCTGTAGAAAATACTCTTTCGCTTGTAGCGGAACTTGCCGGTATGTTTAAAATTTCTCAGGTTTTTTTAACAGTGGCGTATTTACACTGTTTTTCCAAAATCCTAAAATGTCATCTACATTTCCGAATTTTAATTTAACATA
This sequence comes from Agriotes lineatus, assembly GCA_940337035.1. Classification (NCBI taxonomy): domain Eukaryota; kingdom Metazoa; phylum Arthropoda; class Insecta; order Coleoptera; family Elateridae; genus Agriotes; species Agriotes lineatus. The sequence continues at coordinate 15,986 of CALNHX010010327.1, read as the reverse complement.
CTAATTTAGTTCTGTTTCGACATCATCCTAATTACATGTGCCATCGTCAGAGCTATCTCTAAGTGTAGAAAGATAAAAATCTGATGCTGATGTCCAAGTTTTGTGTTGTTTGCTATGTATTTCATCATTATCATCTATAGTTTTATTTGCATTATAATCTTCTCTTTTATGTGAAGGTATGAACTTTAAGGATTTATAATTAGGGTCCAAAAATAAAGCCACATAATGTAACTTGTTTGGCACAATTTGTGATTTAACGAATTTAAAAGTTGCTGCACCCTGCAGTTTTTTATTCGTTACTAAATATTTAACGTGAAATTAACGTGAAACGTGAATCACGCCTTGAAAATTTTCGCTCACGTTCACTCACGTTCACGTCACGATTTTCAAATATTAGTCACGTTCACGACGTGACACGACTGTTTTCACGTCACGCGCCCATTCCTAGCTATACCAGCAGGAATGTTTGAAATACTTCTCTAAAACGTATTGTCAGTGAAGAATATTTAAAAAATTTGTTTCAAGAATTACTGTATGGAGCTTAGGCACTGCTGTACGTTTTAATAATTTGTGACTAGCAGCTCTGTAACAATCGTCTTCAAAATATAAACTACAAATTACTGCAACTCCAGGAACTTTTATATATGGATTAAAATAAAATGTATATTAAGTACTGAAAGATATTATTTTAAAAATTCCTATCAGGGTGTATACATAACTTTTCAAACCACTTACTTCGTCAAAAGTTATCTGAGGGAAATTGATGAAAGACCTTAGTTGTTTTATAATCTTTACATGTTGCCATGAAGCATTTATTATGTGTTTCCGACATTTTTGTACGAAAAAAATACAAAATGGATTTTCACAGAAGCAACAAACTCAATTTGCAATGAACGAAAATGCGTACGTAAAAACGTAAAAATTGTATATCAATATGATGGCGTTTGTAAATTGTTCTTGCTCGTAAAAATCAAGCATTCTGTGCCTGCGAAAAGATAAAAATGTTTGTTTGTTTGTTAATGAACAAGGTCTATTAATGCAGAGTACCAGCTACCTTAGTCACCGACTGCTTTGGTCATATGGTCAAAGTCCTACTTAGAATTTTGCCGAGACTAAGGAGTTCCAACCCTAGCAAGGGATCTTTTGCATGCTACACATCGTAGTAAGATGGGACCCACGGCTTGACATCACTTCCGAATGACGGCATTCTGTAGAGGCTTTTATCTGCATTTTTTATTTTTGAAAACCTCACCGGGACCTGAAATCGAACTCGCGACCCTTAGATCAATAATCAGGATGCTAACCACTGAGCTATCGACTCCGGCAAGATAAAATTGAAAGTATTTTGTGCCGCGCCAGCTCAGCCATCTGCAGTTTAAACGCTGAGCCAACGCTTCCAAATCCCTGGGTAACTAGCGCCACGCGGATCACTCGAAAAGCTTGCAAATGAACAGGCCGGTGAGAGCCGGCAGGCACGTTGATCCAGAAGGCCGTGGTATTATCCATTTACTTGACATCCGCACTGTGAAACTGACAGTATGTTGGTACCACTGCTATTTTTCACATTTAAACAATTAAATTAATGTACTGTCTAATAAGAGACACACTATTTTGGAAGTACAGTCAAGATATTTTTTAAAAATTTACCAGTAACAGTTCGAATGTGAAGTAAATGGATAATATATACATATATATTTACTTATACCATATCTACTATCTACTAAATAATACATTTGTAAAATAAATTTATATTCATAAACAAAAAAAAATTATGTGCACATGCGCACCGCGTACCACTACACAGTACACCTATGCACTACTACTACCACGTAGCCAAGTGCCAACACCAACTACCATTTACACTTTTCATTTGATTTGGCCAATTTTTTAGGTATGTTTTGTACCAACTATTGTAACCTACCATAGAAGGCTCACACATCTCCGACTAGCTCAATACTCGGCTGCGATAAGAGTATGATAACGAGAAGTGTGGGATTTTAGTTTACATCACTTTCGCATAAAGTTATTAGTTCACTAAACAAGAAGTACCGGGCGCTATCAATTTTATTTGAAATTGTTAATTTTTTCGGTTTGTACTTGACATAGAAATATTGAATTAAAATTATTGTTGGTTATCTTTGATTGATCAAGTAAGTTATAATTTTAAAGAGGATTTGTTATAGTTTATTAACATTCCACCACTTTCAGGTAATATAAAGATCTAAAGAGCTCTTTACACCTTCCTAACCCATTTATAGTTTTAATTCAGGTTGTTAATAGGTTTCCCGTTTAACTCAATTCACATTTCCAAAGTATAAGAAATGTCCGTTATTTGTTAAATGCCTGCATTATGACATTAGACCCCTATAACTTTGACGTTTGTGAAATAGTAACCTGACTTATTAGCCTGGTCCCTGAGAAGGTAATTAACTGTCTTATTATACTATTATGAAGTCATTAACTGTTAATATTGTGGCCTATGCCCTTATCTGGTAATATCATGACCTACTTTACGTTATGAATTAATGTAACAACATTCTAAATATTCCTAAAGTGTCTAGGACTAACCCAAGGTTAAAATAAACAATCCAGGGTACAGGTTATCACTACCTTTCCCATCGAGTTGAACTTCTATGTAACTGGAACGACCCTCATCGCCAAACCAATGAAGTGGCTCTTTTCGGTGAGGTTTATTTAATAACAAATAATAAGATTCTAATATGGTCCTCCTTTACCGGTTATTCCCTTCCATAAGGCTTCATTACAACCCTGGAGGATAACGTTCCACCTTATCATGATGCTTGTTGCCTCTTTAAGAGCAAAGACCAGAGAGGGAGGCCAAAAAGCTAAACCAAAGATGTTTCAAATTAAGATTTGTATGAATTGCCTTTCTTTCTACCTACCAGCTAACTAATAACTGCTTTTCTAGCAAGAAACTGCCCAATGGACTAATCCTGTTTGCCTGAAAAACTATTATTTCTTAATATATTATAGAATTTACTAATTAAAACCGTACAATCGCAATGTTTATCTCTTCTAAGCTAGGATTTTATGAATTGCTTGACTTTCTGACGACGCCGAGAAGCTTCTCTCTGTTTTTTGAAAAAAAAAACAGGAAGTGGTCTCTTTTATTATTTTTTCTAAAATCTGAACGCTAGCCACCTGAATTATCTAAATAGGTTCATTGGAAGCGTATGCAACCTATATTTCTCTTATGTGCTTTAATTTGTTTAACTATCAGGTTTTTGATATTATCCAAAGGTATTCTTTATAGTAGCTAAGCTCTATACTGCTACAGTTTCCTTCAGGCCCGTTTAAAAATGTTGAAAATTCTGTACAAGAGGAGTGACATTGTAGCTTGGTGGTTTAGGTATTTAAGGAAAATTAAAGGAATCGAAGAATTAGGTGCGAAAAAAACCTGTTCCGTTCCTAGATGAAACATATATTCATCCTCTAATTACGGAGTAGGAAAATGATGAACCAGATGTTTACAAAAGTTACATTTAAATGACTCTTTAGTTGGGACTTTGGTAATCGGTCCATTGCTAACGAGAATCGATTACAAGCAAGTCCATTATAAGAAGAATATATGTACAGTTACGGACACCTCAAAGTGCACGGTTTTTTGTTACTATGGTTATTTTTGCGATTTTTCGGCTTATTAAATGGGGGTTTCTCCAGTGGCGTTGCTTGTGGTTATAAGAATAGGTATTACTTTTTTAATGTTTGTATTTTAGCAAAGTTTCACAAGTAAACAAACTATATAATAATATATATTTAATAAATATGTATTAGTATTCAATTGCTACTACGCTTTGCAGTTTGTTTCGCATAGAATTGACCAATGTTTCCATATTGTATCCTTCTCTCAGTTCATTCCAAGCCTTTCTTATTATTTCCCATAATTCATCGATTTTGTTTGGTGCAAAATCCCTGGTATACGTTTTTGTAGTTAAATAGCCCCAAACATTTTCGTCCGGACTTCTTGCAGGTCATGGTAATAAATTGATATTATTCTCATCAAACCATCAATGAACAACCCCTGCTGTATGCACAGGACAGTTATACTGTGAAAATAATGTTATCAATTACGTTAACATAAACAAAATTAATTAATTAGGTAATATCTTGCCTGTTGAAAAGTAAATTGATTAGGAAAAACCTCTCTTACAGATGGCAGCATCACATTTTGCAAAATGTTGCGATAATTTTCAGCATTCAGTCGATCATTAATTCTATAGCATGCCCCAGATCCGTGAGCATTGATCCATCCCCATATGTTAACAGAGAATCGTCCACTACTCCTTAAGGGTTGAACATTATATGGCTCCTCAAATCTTGAATTTTTTGGTCTACACACACTTAATCGTCAATTGGTAAATGATTAAAATCAGTCATGTTCCAAAAGTCGTCGATCTCATTCAAATAGTCGGTTGAAAATTGTACTCTTTATTCTTTGTTCTCTGGTGTTAAAAAAACGTTTCTTGCAGAAGTCTCTGCTGCCAAAGATTTTTAATTTTGAAAGTGCAGCTCTTGCTCACATGCAAATCTGTTGCGACTCGAATCAGAGACCAGTTCTCTTCCAGTTGTGTAATAGCTCGCATTTTCTCTGCTTCTGATAAATGTCTGGGAATTTTCCGAGTTTTTAGTTCTATGACAGTTGATGACAAACGTAAACGTCAAAACTCGACGTCTATGATTAGAAAATCGTATTACAAGCTAAAAATCTGCCGTGCACTTTGAGTTGGCCGCAACGGTACATACTATATTTGGATCAGCATTCTTTCTCTCTTCAGCTTTTCTTTGCTCTGACGATCTTTCTGTCTATATCCTTTGTATTTTTTGCATTAGCCTTTAGAATAATGATAATTAGGCAATCTAATATATTTATTTTATAGTATAATCTCTCAGCAATTTATTATCATAGAAATATGTATTGCATTTTTGATTGTTCTATTTACTATTACTTTTGTTACAATAAATGTATTTAATAAGTAGTGCTTTAGTAACTTGAACATTGTCATATGTAAAAAAACACCGATGATTTTTAAAATAAAAAATTTTAATTTCCCACGTTTACGAATATTTATCATTTTTCTGCGGAGTGTAATTGTCAAACGGAGCTAGCGCCAGCCTTCCATACCCGGGGCTTTTGTGTACTTGGTGGCACTGTATTTTAAATATTAAAAGTACAGTTAATGTGGTTGTTATGACAATTGTACTGACAACAGCTAACGTGATGTTTGTGAAGGCGTGTGATTATCAACTACTAATCAGGCAGGTGTGTGATTATCAGTTGCTATTTACATTATCAAAAGTTAGTGCATGCGTAACTATTCATTTTGCCGTTTTTCATTGGTTGATGCTAGAGGGAGTGGTATAATCAGAAGTAATACTATAAGCACTTCGACATTATCAGAATATATGTCGATAACTTGTTGCACAATAATAAAAGAGTGTTAGTTTGGCAAGTTAAATAGTCCGACCGCGTCAGCGGGAGGATTATTCTGTCAAACTGACACGATTTGTTATTGTGCAGGAAGTTTGAGACGTATAACTTGTTCGAAGTACGCATTGTATTCGATTTGATTATTTTTTGAGTAAATTTTAATATTAGGAACAAATAAATATTTTATTGACAGCTCGATTTATTTGTATTAAACTAGCTGAAAGTAATCTCCATATAAGCAACACCAAGTTGACAAAAGTTATGTAGTGCGTTTCCTAGTGAAGTTACTACAGTATAATCGATTTTGTATAATCACTTATAAAACCATGAGTCATTTGGAAGTGTTTGTTCTGAAAAATATAAGTCCCACGAAAATCTAAGTGTACTATTTTCTAAGCCAAATATAGCAAAACATCCATATTGTTGTGGATGGCTGCCATAAATACGAATAAAATATATCAGAATGGAATTAATGGTCTTCAAAAATCGAAACTACTCTTTCTAAACGCTATAATACTGCAAACGCAGGAATTATTTACTAAGGATGGTGGATATGTGTTCCAATTAATTTAATGTAACCCGAAAATCACTACAGAAGGACATTATAAGTTTTTCTATCGATGTTGTCATTGGGAAGTGTTGGCTCTGAAAAATATAGGTCCCACGAGGGCCTCCGTGTAGTATTTTCTTAGCCAAATATAGCAAAACACTCATATTGTTGTGGATGGCTGCAATAAATACTGATAAAATATAATAGAATGCAAATAATGCCCCTCAAAAATGGAAACTGCTCTTTCTAAAGGCTATAATACTGTAAATGCAGGAATTATTTGCTAAGGAGTGCGGAAATGTGTTGCAATTAATGAAATGTAACCCGAAAATCACTACAGATGGACATTATAAGTTTTTCTGTCGATGTGGTCATTTGGAAGTGTTTGTTCTGAAAAATATAAGTCCCACGAAGGCCTCCGTGTAATACTTCCTTTGCCAAATATAGTAAAACACCCATATTGTTGTGGATGGCTGCTATAACTACGGATAAAATATAATAGAATGCAAATAACGGTCTTCAAAAATCGAAACTGTCCTTTCTAAAAGCTATAATACTGCAAATGCAGGAATTATTCGCTAAGAGGTGTGGAGATGTGTTGCAATTAATTTATTGTAACCCGAAAATTACTCCAGAAGGACATTTTAGGTTTTTCTATCAATGTGTGTCATTTGAAAATGTTTGTTCTGAAAAATATAAGTGCCACGAAGTCCTCCGCGTAATATTTTTTAGCCAACTATAGCAAAACACCCATATTGTTGTGGATGGCTGCCATAAAATATAATAGAATCCAAATAATGGTCCTCAAAAATCGAAAGTGCTCTTTCTAAACGCTATAATACAGCAAATGCAAGAATTATTTGCTAAGGAGTGTTTCCAAATCACCACGTCGATAGAAAAACGTATAATGTCCATCTGTAGTGATTTTCGGGTTACATTAAGTTAATTGCAACACATTTCCACGTGCATACGTTTTTCTATCGACGTGGTCATTAGGAAGTGTTCTTCACACGAAGGCCTCAGCATAATATTTCTTTAGCCAACTATAGCAACACACCCATATTGCTGAGGATGGCTGCCATACAATATAATAGAATCTAAATAATGGTCCTCAAAAATCGATAGTGTTTATTCTAAACGCTATAATACGGCAAATGCAAAAAATACTTGCTAAGGAGTGTGGAAATGTGTTGCAATTAACTTAATGTAACCCGCAAATCACTACAGATGGACACTATAGGTTTTTCTATGGATGTGGTCATTTGGAAGTGTTGTTATGAAAAATATAAGTCCCACGAAGGCCTCCGCGTAATATTTCCTTAGCCAACTATAGCAAAACACCCAATATGTTGTGGATGGCTGCCATAAAATATAATATAATGCAAATAATGGTCTTCAAAAATCGAAACTGCTTTTTCTGAACGCTATAATACTGCAAATGCAGAAATTATTTGCTAAAAAGTGTGGAGATGTGTTGCAATTAATTTATTGTAACCCTGAAATCACTCCAGAAGGACATTATAGGTTTTTCTGTAGATGTGGTCATTTGGAAGTGTTTTTTCTGACAAATATCAGTCCCACGAAGAGCTCCGCGTAATATTTCCTTAGCCAACTATAGCAAAACACCCATATTGTTGTGGATGGCTGCCATAAAATATAATAGAATGCAAATAATGGTCTTCAAAAATCGAAACTGCTTTTTCTGAACGCTATAATACTGCAAATGCAGGAATTATTTGCTAAAAAGTGTAGAGATGTGTTGCAATTAATTTATTGTAACCCCAAAATCACTCCAGAAGGACATTATAGGTTTTCCCGTCGATGTGGTCATTTGGAAGTGTTTGTACTGAAAAATATAAGTCACACGAGGGCTTCCGCGTAATATTTCCTTGACCAACTATAGCAAAACACCCATATTGTTGTGGATGGCTGCCATAAAATATAATAGAATTTAAATAATGGTCCTCAAAAATCGATAGTGTTTATTCTAAACGCTATAATACGGCAAATGCAAAAATTACTTGCTAAGGAGTGTGGAAATGTGTTGCAATTAACTTAATGTAACCCGAAAATCATTCCAGAAGGACATTATAGGTTTTTCTGTCGATGTGGTCATTTGGAAGTGTTTGTTCTGAAAAATATAAGCCCCACGAAGGCCTCCGCGTAATATTTCCTTAGCCAACTATAGCAAAACACCCATATTGTTGTGGATTGCTGCTATAAAATCTAATACAATCCAAATAATGGTCCTCAAAAATGGAAAGTGCTCTTTCTAAACGCTATAATACGGCAAATGCAAAAATTACTTGCTAACGAGTGTGGAAATGTGTTGCAATTAACTTAATGTAACCTGAAAATCGCTACAGATAGACATTATAGGTTTTTCTATCGATGTGGTCATTTGGAAGTGTTTGTTCTGAAACATATAAGCCCCACGAAGGGCTCCGCGTAATATTTACTTAGCCAACTATAGCAAAACACCCAATATGTTGTGAATGGCTGCCATAAAATATATCAGAATACAATTACTGGTCTTCAAAAATCGAAACGGTTTATTCTAAACACTATAATACTGCAAACGCAAGAATTATTTACTAAAGATGGTGGATATGTGTTCCAATTAATTTAATGTAATCCGAAAATTACTGCAGAAGGACATTATAAGTTTTTCTATTGATGTGGTCATTTGGAAGTGTTGGTTCAGAAGAATATAGGTCCCACGAAGGCCTCCGCGTAATATTTCCTTAGCCAACTATAGCAAAACACCCATATTGTTGTGGATGGCTGCCATAAAATATAATAGGATGCAAATAATGGTCTTCAAAAATCGAAACTGCTTTTTCTGAACGCTATAATACTGCAGATGCAGGAATTATTTGCTAAGGGGTGTCGAGATGTGTTGCAATTAATTTATTGTAACCCCAAAATCACTCCAGAAGGACATTATAAGTTTTTCTATTGATGTGGTCATTTGGAAGTGTTGGTTCAGAAGAATATAAGTCCCACGAAGGCCTCAGCGTAACATTTCCTTAGCCAACTATAGCAAAACACCCATATTGTTGTGGATGGCTACCATAAAATATAATAGAATGCAAATAATAGTCTTCAAAAATCGAAACTGCTTTTTCTGAACGCTATAATACTGCAAATGCAGGAATTATTTGCTAAAAAGTGTGGAGATGTGTTGCAATTAATTTATTGTAACCCTGAAATCACTTCAGAAGGACATTAGAGGTTTTCTGTCGATGTGGTCATTTAAAAGTGTTTGTTCTGAAAAATATCAGTCCCACGAAGGCCTCCACGTAATATTTCCTTAGCCAACTATAGCAAAACACCCATATTGTTGTGGATGGCTGCCATAAATACATATAAAATGTAATAGAATGCAAATAATGGTCCTCTCGAAACTGCTCTTTCTAAACTCTACAATACTGCAAATGCAGGAATTATTAACTAAGGAGTGTGGAGATGTGTTCCAATTAATTTGATGTAATCCGAAAATTACTGCAGAAGGACATTATAAGTTTTTCTATCGATGTGGTCTTTTGGAAGTGTTTGTTCTGAAAAATATAAGTCCCACGAAGCCCTCCGCGTAATATTTCCTTAGCCAACTATAACAAAACACCCATATTGTTGTGGATTGCTGCTATAAAATCTAATACAATCCAAATAATGGTCCTCAAAAATGGAAAGTCCTATTTCTAAACGCTATAATACGGCAAATGCAAAAATTACTTGCTAACGAGTGTGGAAATGTGTTGCAATTAACTTAATGTAACCTGAAAATTACTACTGATGGACATTATAGGTTTTTCTATCGATGTGGTCATTTGGAAGTGTTTGTTCTGAAACATATAAGCCCCACGAAGGGCTCCGCGTAATATTTCCTTAGCCAACTATAGCAAAACACCCAATATGTTGTGAATGGCTGCCATAAAATATATCAGAATACAATTACTGGTCTTCAAAAATGGAAACGGTTTATTCTATACACTATAATACTGCAAACGCAAGAATTATTTACTAAATATGGTGGATATGTGTTCCAATTAATTTAATGTAATCCGAAAATTACTGCAGAAGGACATTATAAGTTTTTCTATTGATGTGGTCATTTGGAAGTGTTGGTTCAGAAGAATATAGGTCCCACGAAGGCCTCCGAGTAATATTTCCTTAGCCAACTATAGCAAAACACCCATATTGTTGTGGATGGCTGCCATAAAATATAATAGGATGCAAATAATGGTCTTCAAAAATCGAAACTGCTTTTTCTGAACGCTATAATACTCCAAGTGCAGGAATTATTTGCTAAGGGGTGTCGAGATGTGTTGTAATTAATTTATTGTAACCCCAAAATCACTCCAGAAGGACATTATAAGTTTTTCTATTGATGTGGTCATTTGGAAGTGTTGGTTCAGAAGAATATAGGTCCCACGAAGGCCTCCGCGTAATATTTCCTTAGCCAACTATAGCAAAACACCCATATTGTTGTGGATGGCTGCCATAAAATATAATAGGATGCAAATAATGGTCTTCAAAAATCGAAACTGCTTTTTCTGAACGCTATAATACTGCAGATGCAGGAATTATTTGCTAAGGGGTGTCGAGATGTGTTGCAATTAATTTATTGTAACCCCAAAATCACTCCAGAAGGACATTATAAGTTTTTCTATTGATGTGGTCATTTGGAAGTGTTGGTTCAGAAGAATATAAGTCCCACGAAGGCCTCAGCGTAACATTTCCTTAGCCAACTATAGCAAAACACCCATATTGTTGTGGATGGCTACCATAAAATATAATAGAATGCAAATAATAGTCTTCAAAAATCGAAACTGCTTTTTCTGAACGCTATAATACTGCAAATGCAGGAATTATTTGCTAAAAAGTGTGGAGATGTGTTGCAATTAATTTATTGTAACCCTGAAATCACTTCAGAAGGACATTAGAGGTTTTTCTGTCGATGTGGTCATTTAAAAGTGTTTGTTCTGAAAAATATCAGTCCCACGATGGCCTCCGCGTAATATTTCCTTAGCCAACTATAGCAAAACACCCATATTGTTGTGGATGGCTGCCATAAATACATATAAAATGTAATAGAATGCAAATAATGGTCCTCTCGAAACTGCTCTTTCTAAACTCTACAATACTGCAAATGCAGGAATTATTAACTAAGGAGTGTGGAGATGTGTTCCAATTAATTTGATGTAATCCGAAAATTACTGCAGAAGGACATTATAAGTTTTTCTATCGATGTGGTCTTTTGGAAGTGTTTGTTCTGAAAAATATAAGTCCCACGAAGCCCTCCGCGTAATATTTCCTTAGCCAACTATAACAAAACACCCATATTGTTGTGGATGGCTGCCATAAATCCGAATAAAATATATCAGAATGCAGTTAATGTTCTTCAAAGATCGAAACTGCTCTTTCTAAACTCTACAATACTGCAAATGCAGGAATTATTAACTAAGGAGTGTGGAGATGTGTTCCAATTAATTTGATGTAATCCGAAAATTACTGCAGAAGGACATTATAAGTTATTCTATCGATGTGGTCATTTGGAAGTGTTTGTTCTGAAAAATATAATCCCCACGAAGGCCTCCGCGTAATATTTCCTTAGCCAACTATAGCAAAACACCCATATTGTTGTGGATTGCTGCTATAAAATCTAATACAATCCAAATAATGGTCCTCAAAAATGGAAAGTCCTCTTTCTAAACGCTATAATACGGCAAATGCAAAAATTACTTGCTAACGAGTGTGGAAATGTGTTGCAATTAACTTAATGTAACCTGAAAATCACTACAGATGGACATTATAGGTTTTTCTATCGATGTGGTCATTTGGAAGTGTTTGTTCTGAAACATATAAGCCCCACGAAGGGCTCCGCGTAATATTTCCTTAGCCAACTATAGCAAAACACCCAATATGTTGTGAATGGCTGCCATAAAATATATCAGAATACAATTACTGGTCTTCAAAAATGGAAACGGTTTATTCTATACACTATAATACTGCAAACGCAAGAATTATTTACTAAATATGGTGGATATGTGTTCCAATTAATTTAATGTAATCCGAAAATTACTGCAGAAGGACATTATAAGTTTTTCTATTGATGTGGTCATTTGGAAGTGTTGGTTCAGAAGAATATAGGTCCCACGAAGGCCTCCGCGTAATATTTCCTTAGCCAACTATAGCAAAACACCCATATTGTTGTGGATGGCTGCCATAAAATATAATAGGATGCAAATAATGGTCTTCAAAAATCGAAACTGCTTTTTCTGAACGCTATAATACTGCAAGTGCAGGAATTATTTGCTAAGGGGTGTCGAGATGTGTTGTAATTAATTTATTGTAACCCCAAAATCACTCCAGAAGGACATTATAAGTTTTTCTATTGATGTGGTCATTTGGAAGTGTTGGTTCAGAAGAATATAAGTCCCACGAAGGCCTCAGCGTAACATTTCCTTAGCCAACTATAGCAAAACACCCATATTGTTGTGGATGGCTACCATAAAATATAATAGAATGCAAATAATAGTCTTCAAAAATCGAAACTGCTTTTTCTGAACGCTATAATACTGCAAATGCAGGAATTATTTGCTAAAAAGTGTGGAGATGTGTTGCAATTAATTTATTGTAACCCTGAAATCACTTCAGAAGGACATTAGAGGTTTTTCTGTCGATGTGGTCATTTAAAAGTGTTTGTTCTGAAAAATATCAGTCCCACGAAGGCCTCCACGTAATATTTCCTTAGCCAACTATAGCAAAACACCCATATTGTTGTGGATGGCTGCCATAAATACATATAAAATGTAATAGAATGCAAATAATGGTCCTCTCGAAACTGCTCTTTCTAAACTCTACAATACTGCAAATGCAGGAATTATTAACTAAGGAGTGTGGAGATGTGTTCCAATTAATTTGATGTAATCCGAAAATTACTGCAGAAGGACATTATAAGTTTTTCTATCGATGTGGTCTTTTGGAAGTGTTTGTTCTGAAAAATATAAGTCCCACGAAGCCCTCCGCGTAATATTTCCTTAGCCAACTATAACAAAACACCCATATTGTTGTGGATTGCTGCTATAAAATCTGATACAATCCAAATAATGGTCCTCAAAAATGGAAAGTCCTATTTCTAAACGCTATAATACGGCAAATGCAAAAATTACTTGCTAACGAGTGTGGAAATGTGTTCCAATTAACTTAATGTAACCTGAAAATTACTACTGATGGTCATTATAGGTTTTTCTATCGATGTGGTCATTTGGAAGTGTTTGTTCTGAAACATATAAGCCCCACGAAGGGCTCCGCGTAATATTTCCTTAGCCAACTATAGCAAAACACCCAATATGTTGTGAATGGCTGCCATAAAATATATCAGAATACAATTACTGGTCTTCAAAAATGGAAACGGTTTATTCTATACACTATAATACTGCAAACGCAAGAATTATTTACTAAATATGGTGGATATGTGTTCCAATTAATTTAATGTAATCCGAAAATTACTGCAGAAGGACATTATAAGTTTTTCTATTGATGTGGTCATTTGGAAGTGTTGGTTCAGAAGAATATAGGTCCCACGAAGGCCTCCGCGTAATATTTCCTTAGCCAACTATAGCAAAACACCCATATTGTTGTGGATGGCTGCCATAAAATATAATAGGATGCAAATAATGGTCTTCAAAAATCGAAACTGCTTTTTCTGAACGCTATAATACTGCAGATGCAGGAATTATTTGCTAAGGGGTGTCGAGATGTGTTGCAATTAATTTAATGTAACCCCAAAATCACTCCAGAAGGACATTATAGGTTTTCCCGTCGATGTGGTCATTTGGAAGTGTTTGTACTGAAAAATATAAGTCACACGAGGGCTTCCGCGTAATATTTCCTTGACCAACTATAGCAAAACACCCATATTGTTGTGGATGGCTGCCATAAAATATAATAGAATTTAAATAATGGTCCTCAAAAATCGATAGTGTTTATTCTAAACGCTATAATACGGCAAATGCAAAAATTACTTGCTAAGGAGTGTGGAAATGTGTTGCAATTAACTTAATGTAACCCGAAAATCATTCCAGAAGGACATTATAGGTTTTTCTGTCGATGTGGTCATTTGGAAGTGTTTGTTCTGAAAAATATAAGCCCCACGAAGGCCTCCGCGTAATATTTCCTTAGCCAACTATAGCAAAACACCCATATTGTTGTGGATTGCTGCTATAAAATCTAATACAATCCAAATAATGGTCCTCAAAAATGGAAAGTGCTCTTTCTAAACGCTATAATACGGCAAATGCAAAAATTACTTGCTAACGAGTGTGGAAATGTGTTGCAATTAACTTAATGTAACCTGAAAATCGCTACAGATAGACATTATAGGTTTTTCTATCGATGTGGTCATTTGGAAGTGTTTGTTCTGAAACATATAAGCCCCACGAAGGGCTCCGCGTAATATTTACTTAGCCAACTATAGCAAAACACCCAATATGTTGTGAATGGCTGCCATAAAATATATCAGAATACAATTACTGGTCTTCAAAAATCGAAACGGTTTATTCTAAACACTATAATACTGCAAACGCAAGAATTATTTACTAAAGATGGTGGATATGTGTTCCAATTAATTTAATGTAATCCGAAAATTACTGCAGAAGGACATTATAAGTTTTTCTATTGATGTGGTCATTTGGAAGTGTTGGTTCAGAAGAATATAGGTCCCACGAAGGCCTCCGCGTAATATTTCCTTAGCCAACTATAGCAAAACACCCATATTGTTGTGGATGGCTGCCATAAAATATAATAGGATGCAAATAATGGTCTTCAAAAATCGAAACTGCTTTTTCTGAACGCTATAATACTGCAGATGCAGGAATTATTTGCTAAGGGGTGTCGAGATGTGTTGCAATTAATTTATTGTAACCCCAAAATCACTCCAGAAGGACATTATAAGTTTTTCTATTGATGTGGTCATTTGGAAGTGTTGGTTCAGAAGAATATAAGTCCACGAAGGCCTCAGCGTAACATTTCCTTAGCCAACTATAGCAAAACACCCATATTGTTGTGGATGGCTACCATAAAATATAATAGAATGCAAATAATAGTCTTCAAAAATCGAAACTGCTTTTTCTGAACGCTATAATACTGCAAATGCAGGAATTATTTGCTAAAAAGTGTGGAGATGTGTTGCAATTAATTTATTGTAACCCTGAAATCACTTCAGAAGGACATTAGAGGTTTTTCTGTCGATGTGGTCATTTAAAAGTGTTTGTTCTGAAAAATATCAGTCCCACGAAGGCCTCCACGTAATATTTCCTTAGCCAACTATAGCAAAACACCCATATTGTTGTGGATGGCTGCCATAAATACATATAAAATGTAATAGAATGCAAATAATGGTCCTCTCGAAACTGCTCTTTCTAAACTCTACAATACTGCAAATGCAGGAATTATTAACTAAGGAGTGTGGAGATGTGTTCCAATTAATTTGATGTAATCCGAAAATTACTGCAGAAGGACATTATAAGTTTTTCTATCGATGTGGTCTTTTGGAAGTGTTTGTTCTGAAAAATATAAGTCCCACGAAGCCCTCCGCGTAATATTTCCTTAGCCAACTATAACAAAACACCCATATTGTTGTGGATTGCTGCTATAAAATCTAATACAATCCAAATAATGGTCCTCAAAAATGGAAAGTCCTATTTCTAAACGCTATAATACGGCAAATGCAAAAATTACTTGCTAACGAGTGTGGAAATGTGTTGCAATTAACTTAATGTAACCTGAAAATTACTACTGATGGACATTATAGGTTTTTCTATCGATGTGGTCATTTGGAAGTGTTTGTTCTGAAACATATAAGCCCCACGAAGGGCTCCGCGTAATATTTCCTTAGCCAACTATAGCAAAACACCCAATATGTTGTGAATGGCTGCCATAAAATATATCAGAATACAATTACTGGTCTTCAAAAATGGAAAC
>CALNHX010010326.1:0-41265 GCA_940337035.1 Agriotes lineatus | reverse complement strand
AAGTTGCCTAGTATTTCCGGAGCTTATGTCCATTGGTGTGGGCTTTGGTTGCGGTAAATTCCGGGGTTTGAATACATTTGTATTTTGCCTTTGTTGATTTCCAAATTGTTAAAAAGATGTTCGTGCATTTGCTGTAGCTGGGGTAAACAATTTCGGCTGTTGTGGAAAATTTGATTGTTGGTTACCAAATCCAGTAAAGCGCGGGTTTTGTGGTGGCAATCTTGAATATCCAAATTGTGGCAATTGTGGAAATTGTCTGGATATGGGCTGCGGTATCGCTGCTGGAACTAGCATGGTAAAAGGTCCTCTGGTAAATTGCGGCTTATAAAAATTGTTACGAGTTTGTTGTCTTGGTTTCTGGGTTCTTAAAGTTGATGGAAATCTCTGCTGTGTAGAATTTTTCGCATAATTTATGTTTCCTCGCCTAGTACATAAGTTAATGCCTTTTCAACGGTGGCAGGTCGTTGCGCTCTTATTAGCGATCCTAGGGTTCACGTGGCCCGGTAAGTAGGCTTTTAAAGTAAGTTGATCGTAGAGATCACCTTTGATTCTTCTAGTGGCGGCGTCGATGGTATTAATTCGTAGTTGCGAAAACAGTAGTCCACGAATATCCTGACAGCGGTTATAATATTGTTGCGGTTTTCATTTCCTTGTCTAAGTAGCATGAGGTCACGTAGCAAAGAATTTTCGTCTCGTTGGTCCGAAAAAGACTTTTGAAGTATGTCTTTTAAATCGTTCCAATAATGACCCTTACCATTGTCTAACTATGCCTGCGTCGCCAATTAATTTGCTTCTAATCGACCAGAGAATGAAGTGGTTAATAAAAAGATCCTGTGTATCTGATTTGTTGAATTGATTAATTATCATTCGCTAGCCCTAATAAATTCCAATAGACGCGCAGGATTGCCGTCAAATTCCGGTATAGTGCGCAATATTCGACGTGGAATGGAGTCATATTTGCGTGGTATTATTTGCAGAATTTAAACTTTGAGAATCATCTTGATTTATATTTAAATTGGATATTTGGTCAACAAGGGTTTCAATTGACATTAGGGGTAATAATAAAATTATGGAAGGCACATAAAGGAATCACGAACAAATAAAAAGCGTATGAACTCACTTTGATTCTTCTCTAAGTTGTCCTGTCCATGGAAGTCCCCTTTTGAATGCTATGTCCTTAACCTAGGTGGTCCAATAGGTCCAGCGATTTCGGTCCGGTCCCCTGGATTCAAGATTCGGCGACGGATGTCCTCCTCTCGATTCAAGACTCGGTGATGTATGTCCTCGTCCCGATGTTCTGTTGTTGTGTTGCCGAAGTTGCCGATTTTTGTGCACTCCGAACAAGTTTTTCGATTGCAAATTAAATCGTCGACACGAACGACAAATCGATTTAGTATTTGCCTTATCGCAATCCTACCGACTGCGCCAGTGATATTTTAAGTGCCGAAATTTAAATAAAAAAAACTTTATTTTATTATCCACACTGAGCAATATACAATGTCTTTACATAAAGACTGCTGCATAACAACTAACTTAATTCTAATTACAATATGTCTACAAGCAAGCCAGCAAGTTGATAAGACAAGGAAATGACACCTCGTAAGATTATCAAAGCGTGCCTTATCTGTTCCACGTAACTCCTCGCGGCTTAGACGGAACTTCGGGGTACACGGAGTTCTTCTAATGAAAATTCCTGTGAATTGTGTTTTGATTTTTGATTAAAACATGACCCTCTTAATTCTATGATAAACATTTAGCTTATAACTTATTATACCTATTACCTATTATAAAAGTAATACGGCAAAGGCAGTAAAATAATTAAAAGAATGATGTATTACAGAATACGTATTATTTTCAAATTTGTAGGTAACTTTTGAAATGGAATTTTAATTGATTTTAAATCATCCAGATCTATATGTTCTAGATTAATTCGGTAAATTATTATTTCCAATTGAACCTGGAATATCCATACTTTCCAAAACAGGCAATTTAATTATTTCTTTAATTTTGTTGGAACACTATAAAGTTGAGAGAAAATGGTTTTCAATAGTACATTGCAATTTTCGGGAATTTGTAAAGTATGTGCCGTTTAAAGGATACTTAAAACTATGATAATACAATATATAGAAGCAATTAATTCCTGGGGTCTAACAATAATCCGAGAGTTTAAATCTATTTTCTGAATTTTAAGTTTATCTACTTGCGCATGATGCACTTCACAGTTTGGGTTTTTCACGAATTTAAAAGGTCACTTTCACACAAATTAATTTTTATTAACTCGTGAAACTGCACTTCACAATAATAATTAATTGTCTTTTAACACTTGTTTGCACTTTTTGACCATTGATACGCTATTTTGTCGTTATATAGGAGATAGGGTTTGGAAGGAATTATAATTTGGGTAATTTTTACTGTTCCTGTGGTACAGGGAAAAGGTGATAGTATTCCTATTGGATATCATTACAAAGTGGAATTTCTAATATAAAATTAAGGCTGTAATTGTTCCTGTATGCTTTGATGGTGATAATCTCTTGGTACTCGCCTAATTCTTTGGATGTAGAATAGGGCACCTTATACGGCAAGGCATTTTTCTGTATTTCTTCTAATTCTCGTGTTAGGTCCTTTCACTCTATTATTGAAGGATGTAGTGTTTTCAATTTCGTAAAGGTGACGGCTTCCTCCAGAGTGTTTAAAATATGTATAAAAGGTTTAATAATGCTGCTATTTGTAACTGGATCGAATGCATGTTAATAAATGAGTACATCTTGGTTTCGTGTACGTGAACATTTTGATGGCTGATTCAAGCTGCAGAATCCTTGATTGTAATACCCAATTGCTTGTGCTTAATTGCCGCATGGTTTTGTTGAATTTTTCTATGGTTGTGTCATTAACGACGTTTGTTTTATGATAACATTAGCTTGATTTTCCTTGATTTTTCTGTAGTGTATTGATGGCGTTTTCGATCGTTCCCCATCTTCTGCATCTAGGTTACCTGTTATGAATTTGAGAATATTTCCTAGTCCATTGATTGCACCTCTCTTACTGCATTCATGTGGAATATGTGTTCGAGGCACATAAAGGAATACGAACAAATAAAAAGCGTATGAACTCACTTTGATTCTTCTCTGCGTTGTCCTGTCCATGGAAGTTCCCTTTTGAATGCGATGTCCTTAACCTAGGTGGTCCAATAGGTCCAGCGATTTCGGTCCGGTCCCCTGGATTCAAGATTCGGCGATGGATGTCCTCCTCTCGATTCAAGACTCGGTGATGTATGTCCTCGTCCCGATGTTCTGTTTTTGTGTTGCCCGAAGGTTGCCGATTTTTGTGCACTCCGAACAAAGTTTTTCGATTGCAAATTAAATCGACACGAACGACAAATCGATTTAGTATTTGCCTTATCGCAATCCTACCGACTGCGCCAGTGATATTTTAAGTCCGAAATTTACATTAAAACAACTTTATTTTATTTCCACACTGAGCCAATTATACAATGTCTTTACATAAGAATGCTGCATAACAACTAACTTAATTCTAATACAATCTGTCTACAAGCAAGCAAGATATATAAGGAAATGACACCTCGTAAGATTATCAAAGCGTGCCTTATCTGTCCCACGTAACTCAAGTATATTTTCTTCATCTATATTTTCAAGGGACCTGTATTAAGTTATTTACGAAGCGCTACTTTACTGGAAAAGTAGTCAACAAAATATTATATAGATTTTAGCAGTTTCTGCTCTTTTAAACTATACGAGCCCTAACCACTATATATTCGGCCATTCCAATAATTTTATTTCCTTCACGTAAAAACAGAGTTTTATGATTGAACAAAAAACAATTAAGGTACAACATTTTCTTTTCGTTAAAACATGATAAGAGATCTTCGAAATCCTTAATCCTTAATCCGCAAATTCGGTGCTTTAATTGTTCTCCGTCCACTCGGAAAACCCTGTTTTACGTTAGTAGAGTAAAATTATTGAAATGGCCGAATATATAGTGGTTAGGGCTCGTATAAAACAATGTAAAAAATATTTTGAAAAAATCTCCATAATTACCAAAATAAATAAATATTTTTTATAAAAAATCAAATTTTACACTCATTTTTTTAAAATTCTAGCAATATTTTCAGAATAATGTACATTGTTTTATACCATTTTTAAAAGCAGGAAAATCGATGTAATTTTTAAGCATGTATAACAAAAAAAAATCCAACACAATACTTTTTATAATTTGTTTATAAAAACGAAGTGACGTCACATTTCATAAAAATATTTTTCGGGCATGTCACACTGTCAAAATTTGGTCCAAAGTTCCACAACACAAGCGTCAATCCAAGATACACACCAAAAATGAGGTGAAGTGTTAAGCGTTCATACTTCAAACGGCAGTTGCCGCGCGCCGTTTCAAATCCCCAGTACGCTGGGCTTAGCCACCAATATCCAATGAAATGCCTGCTTGTATAAAAAATATCGAAACCGTTTTTATAAAAACCATTTACGTGACGTCATAAAATAACAGATGCCGTAAACAGATAATTTGGTGACGTTATTTTTATAACTCTGGGCTGTCACATTATTAAAATCCTGGTTATAAAACTGTTTATAAATATAATTTTTATAGTGTGACAGGGACTATTGTTATAACTGAAGGGCATGAAAAAAACTTGAAACTAGAAATACGGCGTCCGGTATAGTAAGCCATGATCAGTTGAAACGATTTTTTTGTGAATGATAAAGGAGGCATTTTGGGTGGCCCGGTTGCAACAGACACGCTATAATGCTGTAGTTGATGTACCATTGGTATAATTTGGTCTATAGACTGAAATCTAGACACAAAAGTGTCGCCGTGTGTACCTACCCTGATAATAATTATTTATCTGGAATCGCTTAGTATCTCACCGCCCGCTATCTGAATATCTGTGTAAAAATTTTATGGTTTCAGTCGGTCGTACAAAAAATATATTGTAGTCGATTTTTTTAAACTTAAATATTCGGGCGCCAATTTCCTGGCTTTTAGGGTACTTTAGTCATGGGGCATCATTGTTGTGCAGTCAGTAGTCGAGTGCGGTCGACAGTCCGCTAACCATGCTCGTTATTATGTAAACCACTGTAAATAGGTATCTTAATGTTTGAATAACAACTTGACAAAGTAAGTGTGTGTTCAGTGAATTAACGCGCCAAACTGAGAACCCCCTACAATATATGTACCTCCCACATAAAATGCCTTTTCGGGCATCGTGTGTTGAAGTATTTACAGTGGTTTACATAATCCACTGTAAATATGTATCATAATGTAAATAAGTTTGAATAACACTCTGACAAATTAAGTGTGTGTTTCTGTGAATTACACGCCAAACTGACAACCCCCTACAATTTATTCAGCTGTGGGGTTAAGAGCGGAAAAGTGGGTGCCTAATTATGGGGTAAAGGCCGGTTAAGGGACGGAAAAGTTATGAGACAAATTATAATTTACGAAACATGTTAAATAAAAAAAAAATTTATTCAAGTTACGGAGTTACATAACTGAAGTTTACAATGTGATTACTAACTGCTAACTGACATAAGAACTGACCAAGTACAGTGTGCACATCTGCACAGCTTATATAACATTTCTTATCACTAAAGATTCTAAGAAGCTTGAAGCTGGGGCTGGGAACTACTTCGTAAGCACTTACCCAGCGTATCACTAACATAATCCCTCTTCATTAGAGCAGAAATTATGGTAAAATTACATTTTTATTATAATTTCTAAGGAATAATTTCGACTGGTTTTGGCCCTAATTTATCTATGCTATTTTTATTACATAAAGCAGGCAGTTTATTATATTTATATAAAGTGAACAAAATTGCGGCTATAACTAAGATTAACATAAAAAATACACTATTACTAATATATAAATGTCTGTAAAAATTCGGTTTATACACTTTTTTTACGCAAGTCTTTTAGCTTACTTTTTACAGTGAATTGTCGTCTAGAGCGATCTTCTCCAGATGTATCAATGGGGGTTTATTATTTATTTGCTGTTCTACGGTAGGCGTGGAGTTGATCATTGGCAACTGAATTATCTCGTTTGCGGAATTAGAGTAATAATTTGTCCTCAGTACCTTGTTTTCTATTTTTAGTTCACATTTTGGCGGTATTTGTATAATGGAATTTCCATTTAGCGGCATCTTCTGCTTACTATTTTCACAAGTGATTGTGGATATTAATTCTCTATCGGCAATCAGTAACCATGAATCTTGGGCGATTTTCTGTGTTTTAAAATGTTCTAATGTCAATATTTCGGTTTTACATACATTATTTTTATAACAAACGACTTCCGGGATTGGACCGTGTCATGATTGAGATCGAAGAACTCACGTTTCGCCCACTTTCGTAGGAGGCTTCATCAGGAGGGAAAAAATCAAAAGAGCACGGTAACTCCACGTGTTAACCACGCCAGAGGCGAAACTCTTCCCTCAGACCCATTGTCAGTACCATAGATTTCCCTACTTGCTCACTAGCTAAATACCTAACCACTTTCCTCAGAAAGTTCACTGGTTAGTCTCCCTCGTATGTTCGCAATTCAGCCCATTTCGGTGAACTTATATCCAATATAAGCGTTGAACCTGAGGATTTACTTGCGAGTTTCAATGACACTTCCCTTTTTACCAAAGTTCCTATTCCCGATTCCATAGTCATAATCCAACAGTTGGTATCAGAGCATGGGGAGACGTCTTCAAGTCGACCTGCCCTGATAGAAAAATGCCTCTCTTCCACTTATTTCCTATTTCAAGGTCAGTTCTTTAAATAAATTTCTGCTGCGGCCATGGGTTCTCCTATTTCACATGTCGTTGCCAATATCTTCATGGAAGCTTTCGAAACCGTAGCTCTGGAATCTTCAGAATTGAAACCTAAGGTTTGGTTCCGATACGTTGACGATACCTTTATTATTTGGCCACATGGTAAAGACACGTTACCCGTCTTCTTAAATCATCTCAATAGTCAACATCCAGACATTAACTTACCATGGACATAGAAAGTACCGGTCCTCTTCCTTTCTTAGATGTACAGGTCTCTCGCCAACCCAGTTGCAAACTTGGTCATTCTGTATATCGCCAACCCACTCACACTGATCGCTATCTACATGACGATACCCACCATCATCCTACACAAAAACTTTCCGTTATCAATTCGCTTGTACACCGGGCTGTTTCCATATCCCAACCCGATAATATCCACGCTGAATAAATCACATTCGGAAAGCTCTTAGGAATAACGGCTACCGTGCTAGGGATATACAGTCGTCAATCGCCATCTTCATCCACGGCCACCCCAAACCTCCAAAACCCGATTTTCCTGCAGCAATAGTCTTTCTTCCCTATATCCACCAAGTGGTGACCGCATAGGAAAGTTTCTTCGAAAACAAAACACTAAAACAGTATTCAAACCCCCGAGCAAAATCTCACAGGTTCTTCCTTCATCTAAAGATAAATTAAACACTATGTCATCTAAAGGTGTTTATAGAGTCCCTTGCTCTTGTAATGCTGTATACATTGGTGAAAGAGGTCGTTCAGTGAAAACTCGCATCTCTGAGCACCAGCGCTGTCTCAAGTTAGGTCTCGTTTCATCATCGGCCATCGCCGAACACTAACGCGATACTGGCCCTAAGATCCTTTTTGATGAAACTTCCATCCTCTGCAAATCCCCATTCTTCTTTAGCAGAAAGATTCGCGAAGCCATTGAGATTTGCAACCACCCTAATAATCTCAATCGGACGAAGGCTTTCCCCTTCCTTCTATGTGGAAAGTGCTAATTCCTAAGCCCCGCCCTCCGCCACTGAACCGTGACGGCATTTGCTGAATCGCGACGGCGCTTGCCTATAATTCTCGCCTTTCTTCTCCGATAGTCAAGTCGAGTTTCGCCTCTGACGTGGTTCACACGTTGAGTTACCGTGCTCTTCTGTCCTGTCCCTTGCAAAGAGTTTCGCCTCTGGCGTGGTTAACACGTTGAATTACCGTGCTCTTTTGATTTTTTCCTCCTGATGAAGCCGCTTACGAAAGTGGGCGAAACGTTGAGTTCTTCGATCTCAATCATGACACTGTCCCATCCCGGAAGTCGTTTGTTACTTAATGACAATGGCCGTGAAAGCCTCACAAATCATTATTTTTGATAAATGAAATGAGTTGAGCTTCGCACAGTGGGTTCTTCTGAATTGATTTTTTTCTTGTATTTCTCGTGTTCGCCGTTGCGTAGTTTTTTGCAGGATTCGTCCGTGGAAATATAATTATTTTCGTTGTAAAGCAGATACATTTTCTGTGGTATAATTATTTGGAAATGTTGATCGGTTTTCACAGGTAATGAGTAAAGATGATAGTAAACGTAGATATCCGGATTTATTAGAGGTATTTCCAAAATAAATACGATTCTGGATTTATTTGGGTATGCCTTGACTGCAATAATGTCTTAATATAAAGGTAAATTTCTTGCTTGATTTTAAATGGTAATTGTTGTCCTTGCATTTTATTCTGGATAAATATTAAGTTGGCTTCTAAGTCCTCAGGATCAATTATTGATGGGTGCATGATCTCAAGTTTGCTAAAAGAGATTGCTTCTTCCAAATTATTGAGTAGGTATAATATTACGTTCATCATTCCTGGTATTTGCAAAAATATGGTGTGCATATTGATTATCGAATACATCTCCGCCCGGTGAATTGTGTTTTCTTCGATTTGAGCTTCTAATTGTTTTATTCTTGATAATAATGTGTATTGGTCGACTCTCAGTGTGCTAATAGTTTTGTTTACTTTATCGAGTATTTGTTCCGTTATTGATATTTGTTCAGTTAGAATTTTGTCCTGGGATTCCTGTCCTTTTCGTAGTTCTTCAATTGCTTTTTCGAATTTTTCTCCATCGGTCGAATCTAAGTTTCCAGTTAAGAATTTGAAAACTGTTCCTAGACCGTCGATTAATCCTCACTTATTTCTTGTATCAAATAATTGATTTAATTTTCGTTTAATTTCCGATGAAGTTATATTTAGCAGGGTTTGGTAATTTTTAAGTTATTTATCGTATGTATGTCCGTGAGGTAAGTTTGTAAATGCAATTTTCATTCGTTGAATGTTTAACTCCAGCCATTTGCATTCTTCTATTATTGAAGTATAGTCGATATTTTTTATTAGTGTCCATTCGTCTACTTGATTTCTTGCTTTTCGGAGTTTATGTGGGAATAAACCGGGATTATTTTAAATTTTCGTAATTACAGGCTTGTCGAGGGTAGAGATGACGGTGATACAGGTGGTTCTGTAACAATGGGTTTACTTAGTTCGTCTAAATGCCTGGTTTTCTTTTTATTATTTTTGTCTAATAAAGTAGCTATTCCTTTATCGTTGATTGAACTTATAGTATATGGTCCATCGTATTGAATTCTAGCTTTATTCCTGGCGTTGGTTTTAATAAGAACTTTGTATTAATGTTAAATGTAATTTTCTTAGAGTTATTTTTATTGTTTGTTTTTGTTATTAACTTTTCCTTTTCACGTTGCATTCTTTGTTGTAAAACGCCGTAAAATGTTATCTTTTTCTGATGGTCGTTAAGATAATCCTCGTAATATTTTTCAGTAAGGTGTATATCTAAGGGGTCTCTGACTGCTGTATGTCCGTATATTATTTCTAAGGGTGTAAATTTAGTTTGCGAATGGATAGTATTATTGTATCCTATTAATGCATATTTAATTACTTGTTTCGGTAGCTCCTTTGGATGTTGGATAATTCTGTAGTTTTCTATTAAACTAGAATGCACTCTTTAAAAGATTTTTAATTGATTCGTTTGCAAGTTCTGTTCCTCCGTCCATAGTTATTTTAGTAGGTGATCCATATTGAGATATGAAGGTGATTAGATTTTCAGCTATTTCTATGCTATTTTTAGATGTTAAATAGTATGCTTGACAGAATCTCGAAAATGCATCAATTATTGTTAAAAATTCGTTTTGCTCAATTTGAAACGTATCTATATCTAAATGTTCAAATGGGCGGTTTGGCGTGCTTGTAACGTTTAATGGTTCTTCATGTGGTTGCCTTTCGTATTTAGCCTTTTTACAAATTAAACAGTTATTAATATAGCGGGTAACTGTGTCTTCCATATTTTTCCAATAATATTGACATCTATTTTAAAATGCAATATATGAACCGTAATTTTATTGAAAAAGAAGCATCAGAAAGAACAAGAGGGCATGTAATAACCCACATACTTGCTGTAAACTGAAGTCTTTATACTATTTGATCAACAGAATTCCTTCCCCCGTACAATATAGTATGTTTTTATATACTCAGTAACGTTTCCATATTGCATTTTAAGATAAACGCATTTACACATATTGCGCGTTATAATAAACTCCCTGTATATCGACTCGTGCCTAACTTGCCTCACTAGTAAACGCACAGCTAAATCAACGCCATACAATATCCATTCTATTCCAAAGTTGCCGATACCATTTAATACTATACACATTGACTTTTTGGGCCGTTGTCACGTACTGAGGAAGGGTATACTCATATTTTTGTGGGTGTAGATGCCTACTCTATGTATTGTTTCCTCTACGCCCTTCAAGGGCAAAAGACAGATAACATTGCAAATTGTGTATCAGATATAATTTACCTGATCAGCACCCCAGCACGTTGCATAACCGACAATGGAACCTCGTTAAAAGCTATTCGAAACCACCCTGATATCGCTTTATGGTACATCGACTGGAACTTCATCACCCCATATGTACACCGAGCCAACGGGCAAGTTGAAAGATATATGCGATTTATCGCAAATCTACTAAGAGTTCAAGCAGACGTCTCGGCTACTTGGGACAAACTGGTTTCACGAGTTCAGCTCACCATTATCTCAACTGTGCAGAAGACGACTAAACGAACTCCACTACAAACACTATTTGGGTGATAATCGACTTCCAGAGATTGCAAGAATCGTCGATAAAGCCTCGACTGATAAGCTACCTCAACCTCCAATACTTCGTGAAAAGTGGCGCGAATTTGTGAATAAACGCCTAATCGACAACGCCGAAAAACAAGAGCAACGTATGAACAAGGATAAGCCTGAACAACTTTCCTTTTCCATTGGTGACTATGTTCTTCTTTCGCGAGAACCTCTCCGCCCAAAGAAATTAGTCTGGTTGGGTTGACCCTATAAAGTTGTGACCATATTACCCAATAATGGATATGACCTCTACAAGGTAACCGATTTATCAGAATCCACTCGATTGACAGCAGCCGCCTCATCACAGATGCGTCTCTGGGCCAAGGAATGGTATCCCGAAGATTGTGTTCACATGTTGGACAGTTACATGAATGAATATAATGAAGTTCAGGTACTGTATTATTTTTGATGCTATGCTAATGGAGGATTTTGATTGACTGTGGTACCAATTATCATAACAGTTTAGACATGTTTTACAACATGGTTCCTCACATTTTCGTGATGACTCTACAACTTGTTAAAGCAGTTTTAGATTACTCTAATACTCTACGCATGGTTAAAGCAGTCGGTGATAACTTTGTGATGACTCTACACCTTGTTAAAGCAGTTTTAGATTACTCTAATACTCTACACATGGTTAAAGCAGTCGGTGATAACTTTGTGATGACTCTGCACCTTGTTAAAGCAGTTTTAGATTACTCTAATACTCTACGCATGGTTAAAGCAGTCGGTGATAAATTTGTGATGACTCTACACTTGGTTAAAGCAGTCAGGGACTTTAAGTCAGTTCATTATGCTTTTTCCCGCTGCTGATCATGTAAGTCAGTGATACAGCCTTAGTAACAAAACGTGTAAAAGTCGTTGATTATATTTGTTTGCTGCTTTTTCTTGACAACGGAGCTTAATATTATTATTAAGTTCCTAGGATAATAAAATTAGCAAAGCAAGATGCAGATTTAGACGTTTTGGTTATAAATTGCAAGTGTTTATGTGACATGCGACACCCACAGGTAACACGCCTCATGAAAACTAATCCTGGTGGCAGGTGACGAAGCAAACGATTTTTTCAAAAATCTAGGAAAATTTCGATAAGCAGGGGAAAATATAATAAGATAACTCGGAATGTATCGCCTATTAACATTTTCGACAGGCAAAAAGCCGCGACTTCGTCTTGGCTTGTACTTGCCTACCTCAAATGTTAATAGGTCCTTACATTCCTTGTTACTTAAATAGCTATTATTGAAATGCTCATAGCGTTTTGATGGTCTTAACCTTCTTCTTTCTCTTTCTATTCTTTAGTGCTTGGAACATTCTGACACCACTGCAGGTCAGGTGTTACCAGAGCAGTTGTCAGGATAGACCGAGTGAATATGGGATGAGAGCATCCCATCGTCAGGATGGCCGTGTTAGCGGTTCATCTATTGGGCGCATATACCACTGCGCTGATTATGTCCGTCTGGTCCCACAGCAAGCATGTCCATGGTCAACATTCGAGAGCCGAGTCCCGACCGGCCTTGTATCGCTGTGGCATTCGGAGTATTACCATAAGTGTTCCTTAAGTGTACCTTCTATTTTAAATAACATAGTGTTTTGCATTTTATTATAACATAATTAAACAATGTGCCAAAATATAAAGCATGTCAGACCCGAAAAATGTGAAGACGAAATAAAATCTTATTTTGAACACTTATCGAGAAGTTTAGATGGCGTACCCGCAGAAAACATCATCAACTTCGGTGAGACTAATCTGAGTAATACATCGGATCAAAGAAATGTATATTTAGGAGGGGAATTAAATATCCAGAACGGTTAATGAACTTTTCAAAGTCAGCCACTTCAATGATGATAGCAGCTACAGCTGGAGGAAAAATGTTAGCCCCATATGTAATCTACAATGCAGAGCGTATGTACGACTAGTGGTGTGTTGGAGAACCAAAAATTACTTATTATAATAGAAGCAAGTCTGGCTGGTTGACAGTCATTGTTTCCAGGACTGGTTTGAAACGGTTGTCCTACCATGGTCTCCGTTAGTGTATAGTCCCAAAGTTGTTATTGGCGATAATCTTTAATTGCGTTTGAATAGCGAAGTTCTCAGGTATTGTTAGCGTCACAATATCAGGCTAGTTTTCCTCCCCACACTCCACACATCTAATCCAACCCCTAGATGTGGGATTCTTCAGAGCCTTTAAATCGACATGGCGAGAATTCATTACCGAATACGTAACCCAAGGATAAACGCTGTGAACAAACTAGTGTTCCCAGGGCTACTGTAATGCTTAATGGAGAAGATCAGTAACAAACAACAACAAATCAACAAAAATGCCTTTAAAGCCACAGGAATAGTTCCACTAGATAGCGGTCAAGTGCTTAAAAGACTTCCCAAACAAAGATCTGAAGAAGAATGTGTAACAGAAAAAATAGACGCGGCACTTTTAGATTATTTGAAAGACACGAGGACACCTAAAAAACAAAACACACCAAATCGTAAAAATATGCTCAAAGTTGACGCAGGAAAGTCTGTATGTTATAAGGATGTCTTTGGTTCGAAGGAAGTTGCATCCGACACATCGGAAATCGCAGATGATTGTCCATGTAGCGCGGAAGATCTTTCGGAAAAAGGTGAAACCAAATATATAGATGAAAGTGCTCTAGATCAAGAAATGGAATCAGTGTTGCCAACCCGTGGAGAACGACTTATCGTACTAGAAATCAAAAATTATCGTATTGAAGAGTTATTTATCGTACACCTTGCGCCACCTAGTAGAACTTAGCTTATATAAGTGGCGAACAGAGATGACGGCACGTACGAATACTTTTTGCAGGTACCTTTTTTTTTAATTTCCCTACCTACTACCGTTGCCCCCCGGAACCGCTTACGCATTACTTCAGAGGGCGCGGGCGTCACTTAAACCTAGCCTTAATTAATTGAAAATCTAGACCGCCCGTGCCGGGAGTTGAACTCTCAACGTTCCGGCTCGAGCGCTCCATGATTTTCAATGTGACCTCGGCTGCAACGGCAATCGTCGCTCGCCTACCGAGGTCCCTTTTTTGCAGGCACCTACAATACACTCTTCATCTTCACTATTATTTTGTTCTCCATTAATGCATTTCTGCAACTGCAGAATTATTTTTAACAATGTCAAGTCAAAGTAGAGATGATAACTATTGTACTGATAGTAGTGATAGTGAAGATGGCAACATTAGTGATTTTTTTTTTCATAAAAAATAGATTTTGTGTTATACGCTTTGAATAAATAGATTTATTCAAAGGTTATACGGCAGAATTATCGTTCAATCGACGTTATCCTACGGTATGCGATCGTGCATCGTACTTTGAGTCAAATTATCGTATAAAGCGATAATTATCGTACGGATTGGCAACACTGAATGGAATTACAAGATGAAGAAGACATCAGGATACCAAAGGAAGGAGATTTCATTATTGTAAGATTCGCGACGAAGAAAACCGTAAGACATTTTGTTGAACTAATTTTAAGAACTGAAGATGAAGTTTATACTAAATTTATGAGAAAATCGAAGACTGAAGACTCATTTGTGTTTCCGAACGTAGATGATATTTCGTTTATTGCTAAAGGCGACATTGAAAAACTTCTCGAGGTGCCACATATTAGAAGAGGCATCCATATATTTAAATATTGTGACTTTAGTGCCTATAAGCTATGAGATATCTATTATTTTTTATCGTTCTTGTCATTTATTGAGGTTCACATTTTTTTTGGGAATTTTTATGTTTTTCAGACAAAGAATATTATTTACTTAAGTTTGAACTGTTTTTTAATTATTTACAAAGTTTTGAGGGTTTAAATTGTGTTATTACGTGAGTTTCTTTCAACTGCAGTACCTATTGTATTTATGTTATACTTTCATATCAATAAAGCTTCGTAATGAATTAGTTGTTTGATTTTCTCATTTATTTTTTATGTATTAAATTGCAAGACAATTTTAAACATACACTCTGTGGGCAAATCCTTCCCTGCGGAAGTGTGAGTTTGAATTATAACGTAATTTAAAGGATTCTGAAGGTAAATATGAGCAGTGGGCAAAATAACACTCTTGGCGGGTGACTTTGCCTGGGGTTAAAGAATATATATAATAAAAATAACATTTTAAAGCGAAAAACTGATAAATAAACTTATGTGTCTGATCGGCTTGTATAATATAATTCGTAACCATGCATGTAGCTGAAGATATTCTTAAATTATTGGGATAAAAAGTGCAGAAATCATGGCAAAGTACTTAAAAATAGATTTACAAAAAATGTAGATGCCGCTATCATACACTACATGCCCATGTAAAACCGACACGATAATGAAAATGCCACCCCCGCGGAACGTAAAAACCTATAAACATTTTTGCAGACGTGCTCGTGGTATAGAAGGTTCATTTATGGGTTCGCGGAAATTGCTCGACCATTAACCGATCTCATGAAGAAGGGCGGAACCTGAACGTGGGCTGAAAGACAGGAATCCGCATTCCAACGGCTGAAAACCATGTTGTCGTCGCCACCTATTCTACGTCAAGCGGACGAAAGCCACCCTTTTACCTTGCGGACAGATGCGTCATTGCATACACTAGGTGCTGTATTGTGTCAAGGAGAAGGCACCGATGAACGGCCGGTAGGATATGCGAGTAGGTTATTGCCAGCAGCTGAAAGAAACTACACAACCACGGAACGCGAGGCTCTTGCAATCGTGTGGACCGTTGGGAAATTCCATGGATATATTGAAAACACGAAAATTATCATCGGCACCGATCATCAACCACTTCGATGGCTGATGAATTTAAAATCGCCCAGCGGCCAGTTAGCGAGGTGGGCATTATTACTGCAATCCTATAACCTATGCATCGGGTACACCCAGGCAAGTTAATAATGTCGCCGATACCCTGTTGCGCCCGCCGTGCGATACGGAATAGTAGTTTATTTATCTAGAACGAAAAGTGGCATTTTAAGGACGAGAAAGTTATTTACGTCCGAGGCGTCAGCCGAGGACGGAATTACTTGCGAGGACCTTTAAAAACACTTTTCGTTCGTGGTGAATACAACGGTTTATTTCATACTGCAAGTTTAATGAATTTTAAATAAAAAGTTGTAAACTATTTCAAATGTCATGTCAACAACTGACGTATTATTTTAAAGTACTTGAACTTTAAAATTTTACTTTAAAGTACTAGGACTTTAATGTTCCATTTTTTGTACAATAAATAAGTTTTAAAGTACTTGAACTTTAAAATTTTACTTTAAAGTACTAGGATTCTAATGTTCCATTTTGTGTACCATAAATAATCCGAAAAATTTCATTTTTGACATCAGTATGAAATAAACTAAAGAAAGTTGCACCCTCTGTACTGCGGTTGTTGACCTCCCTGATCGCAGTGCGTGACGTTCGCAGCGAGCAACTTAAGGACGACGACTTTGCTAAAATTGTACATGCTTTCGAGGACCTGGAAGCGCCTAATCCTTGGGTGGAAAAGGGATATCTAGTGAACGGTGGCATACTATATAGGTATTCTCCCGAGCAAGACGACGACAATGCGCAATAAGTGGTCCTGACTCATGAAAGGGTAAATGTATTACGCGAATACCACGATGCCCCTACAGCCGGCAACTGTGGTGTAGAAGAGACGTTGGCCAGAATGAGTTCGCGTTATTACTGGCCGGGGATGTGACGTTTTATTTCCGAATATACCCGCGAATGTGGAAAATATCAGCGATACAAAGTCCAGAATCACAAGCCAGCGGGATTACTAAAAACTCCGGCGGTCTGCCAATGATTTGAAACCCTGACAATAGATATTTTCGGGCCTTTGTATGTCAGTGAACAAGGTCAGCGATGGGTATTTATTATCGCAGACATGCTCACACGATGGGTTGAACTATTTCCTCTAAAACAAGCAACAGCTGAACAATGCGCTAAAACGCTATTGGCGAGGTGTTCTTGAAGCATGGGTTGTCCCTAAAGGTTATCACCGACAACGGGCCTCAATTTGTGAACGCTCTCATGCAGCACACGTTGTACTGTTTAGGGGTACACCAAACATTGACGCCATACTATCATCCTGAAGCAAATCCCGTCGAGCGAAAGAATCGCGACCTAAACACACAATATTATCTATCCTCGTGGGGTCTAAGCATGCCTCTTGGCCCGAACAACTACCCTCAATCCGCTTCGCTATGAATACCTTCAGATGTCAGACCATTGGACAGACGCCGTGGTACCTGAATTTTGGCCGTGAACTAAGGATTCCAGATGTCGTCAACAGGGATATGAGGGCAATAATCGGAACAGATAATTTTATGCATCAAATCACTCCGTACATAACACGAATGGTAGATACCTTACAGGATGCACGAGACACGATAGAACTTGAGCAGCAACGCCGCAAGGAATACGCTGATTCAAAACGAAGCGTCGGGCAGGAATACCAAGATGGAGGTCGCGTATGGGTAAGTACCCATTCTAGAAGTGATGCCGGTGTCGGACGGTCCTGCAAGCTGGATCCTCGGGATGGCCCTTACGTAATTCTATGAAAAGTTTCCTCCACGAGCTACGAAGTTACCAGTGCGGAGCGGCCTCATAGTGCACTTGGAAAATACCATGTGTCCCTGACACCGTATATGGGACCAGACGGGAACAGTACGCCGGTAGTGCCCATACGGAAGCGCGGACGGCGCGGCGGCGCAAAGTGAATTAAGATTGACGTCGAGACGCCGGTCAATCTTAAAGGGTACAGTGGCTATATACAAGACAGTGTGGCCATTGGAATGTCTTCGCCGCCATTGGTCGACGCGATTATGCGCCATTAACAGGCAAAATATTTAGTTATTTTCAGGTAGTTCCCAAAGAAGTTGGTAGAGTCTGTTCATTTGGTTATGGAAAAAACAAAACCTTTCAAATCTGACAATTGTAAATTAAGTGAGCCCATTGTGCTACCTCCCAGCAGCAGTTCAAGTTGGGTATCACTCAAGCCATCGAATCCTTTGAATGTATTTAAGAACGACAATAAAATGTCCACTCTGGGAGTTTTCATTGATATTGAAGAGAGCCTTCGGCAAGGCTTCCTTTGAAAGCATTAACTCCGGCCCACTCTCTGTGAATGAATAAAACACATGCTTACAATAAGAGCAGTACAATTTAATATAGGAGACAACTCCATGAGACAACTCCATTAGGCTACCTCCCTCTACTATATGCCTTCAATCGACAATTGAATGTCTATGAAAATGCCGGGTTTACCCAGCATAAAGATATATCCACCTTTACTGAGGAATCTAAAACAAAGCATGGAACGAGTGTCGGAGTTTTCTCTGGCGATCTGAACCTCAGCCAACGCATACCACTAGGCAAAATGGTCACTCTCTTCCAAGCGGAGGCAATTGGAATAATGCATGGTGCAAAAGCAATTCTTGAAAGGAAAATCGAGAATCAATGTATTGATATCTTCAGCGGCAGTAGAGCCGCTTTACTAGCACTGGGCAGTTGCAAAATTACCTCAGGTGTGGTACAGCAGCGCCGTCAAGATCTCGAGGATATCTCAGAAAATAATGTCGTTTCTCTTGTATGATTGAAAGGACCTGACGGCAACTACGGCAATGAGGAGGCCGATGAGACTGCGAGACTGGCTTCCGAACAACTTCTCTGGGAGGCCAGAACCCGTAATCCCTATATCCCTGACAACATTAAGCTCTATGCTATATCAAAAAACCTTCAACAGCTTTATACGAAGATGGGTTAACATGCAAAGCTGTCGTCAAGCAAGAGCTGCTATTACAGCGCCCTCACCAAAGATAGCTAAATATTGCTTGCAACTGTTCCGAAGGAACCTTCGACTAATGGTGGGTATCCTATCTGGACACTGCACTCTAAACCAACATATGCACAGGATGAGACTGGTGGACAGCCCAAACTGTCGCGGATGCAACGAGGATGACGAGACAGAAGAACACGTTCTGTATCACTGTCCAGCTTTTGCAAGAGTCAAGAGGATCCATGGGACTTCTGGCCCGATAAGGTCAGAATTAGCGACATTCTAGTTGCGGTCGTCATTAAGTACATTCAAATGATTGGATGGCTTGAGTGATACCGAACTTGAAGAGCTGCTGGGAGGTAGCACAATGGGCCCACTTAATGCGGCGTAAGTGCGTGTGAGGTAACTCACCCTCCATATTTAAGCCAGAAGCGCACACACCAACAGAAACCAAATGTAACTAGAGCCTGTTCATTTCGTAATGGACAAAACAAAACCTCTCAAATCTGATAATTCTAAATTGTCACATTTAAATACTGTGCAGCATATCAGTTTTTAGGGCAATAGATGATAAAATTTCACCCGCTTGCGACGCTAATGAATTATCATTTGCAGGTACGAAAATGAGAGAAATCTATGCCACACTGTACAGAAGGGAAAAATATGGCCTCTGGTTACTTTCTAATCCAGCTTGGCAACAATATTTTAGTAGCAGCAGAGAAAAGCAGGCTTTTACTACATATTTGGTTGCTAAACAGTCAAGGAGAGGTACACAACGTTAGATTGGTCTTAGCTGGCCCTGCTAGTTCCATAGCAATATCGCCTGACGACGGCTACTTAGCTGTGGGTGTCGATACAAAGCTCTTCGTTTGGCACAGAAGTTCAGAAAAACTGCTTACGGCGTAAAACAAGCATCTGTTTTAAATTACGTGTATACGATTCTCTATCGAGGCTAATTATCAAATTACAGCATTTGAGGATGGAAAAGTGGTGACTTACAATTTTCGCACCTTGATTATGAAAAGGGAAATAGGACAAATAGAACGGCTGTTTTCCTTAGCCGATCATGTTAAAGCAGTGACAGAGGTACACATAGGCAATTTCCAAAGAAAGTTGTTTTGTAACAGTTTCACTAGATGGAACTTGCCGAATCTATAACCTTTTTAGCGGGCAGCTTTTACTTCAGGTAATACACAATGAACCGCTAACATCTGTCGTTATGGACAAAATTGGCTGGAACCTATTTCTGGGTACCGACTCGAGGATCATTTCGCAGTACAGTCTCCGGAACCCCCCAAAGACATTCCACATCAGCGCTAAGGAAAATAACAAGCTGGGATTGGAAGAGTTCAAAGGAAAAGTTAACCGCCTCTGCTTAAACTTGTTAGCAATATTTATCTATATTTTCCTTTACCTACCTTTAGGTCATCGCTATATCTCTTAGTTAACAATCGATCACTATAAGAGTATATTTGAGGCCCGTCTCGAGCATCGGTGAAGACGTCGCGGATTCTAGTTTATGATGTTGATAATTGGCGCCAACAAGTTAAACTCAAATATACTGATATAAGCCAAGAAACTTGTAACTTCACTTTCTATCAACTAATAACAATACGATTATTGAACTCCCTATCAAAATGAAAGAAAGCAATACTTGTAGCTAGTTTTATTACTACTAGATCATTATTACCATCGATCAGACAATTAGCATCTTTAATATTACCACCTAACGTAGGGTACCCCAAATAGCTTAACTTAAACCGCTCGTAAGTTTAATGGTTACACAGTTTTTATATGCAAAAATATCATCAGATTCTAGCTAAAACACTTATCTTTGTGCCGATATACTCGCAGACATTTAATACGTCCCGATACTCCTATCACATGTCAGCTTGACAGGCCCTAACCTCGGCTGTCATTCGCTACACATCGACCCCCAAGACTGCGGTTGATTCTCCGTAGATTATCTTTCCAAGATTTTCCGCCTAATAGTTGTTGCTATAAATCGAATTTCTAGGTAACAAAAGGCAAATGCCACATTAAACTACATACCCTGTTCACAGGCAATAAACTTCGCAATCGTTGAATTCGTGTTTCCCAAATCGCTTCACAGCTTGAATATAATATTCATTGGAAAAATGACATCCGCTTAATGATCTCCCTTACAGGAACGGCTGGTCAGTAACCCAATTCTTTACTATCACCAAACCATATTAAATGGCGAGATTGTCATTTACACCCCACGAAAACTCTTGCCTTTTTTAAAAGCTGATATACAAATTTTCTCTCAAACAAACAAACCTTGTTTTTTTTCTCTTCCCTAGCAACGAACAAAGCCAATCTGATATTAATTTTATCGCGTCACTCTCACTATATTCCTCATTCAACACTAGTATTAATATCAAATGCTTTTGACACGTAACAAACTACATGAATGATATTCTTGTTTCGGGATCAGATGATTTACTGGTCATCATCTGGAATGTGGATAGCCCGCAGATTCTGAAAAAATAGAGTATAGTGGGTCAGTTCATAATATTAAGGTTATTAGAAATGAAAATTTTAAAGCCCAATTTGTCCTGAAAGAACTGCAGCAGTTTAATGAGGGCGAGTTGTTAGACTTTGGTGTTTCTGTCAACAAACAAGGAAATATTGCGTTCAATGACGATGACAATGGTAAAGAAGCTGCCAATTGGAAACGGACGCTTACGGAACTTTCTTCTAATGTTGGAAATGCAAAACACGATC
This sequence comes from Agriotes lineatus, assembly GCA_940337035.1. NCBI lineage: Eukaryota > Metazoa > Arthropoda > Insecta > Coleoptera > Elateridae > Agriotes > Agriotes lineatus. Next base: position 19,788 of record CALNHX010010326.1, on the reverse strand, counting down.
AGTGAAAGCAAAAGTAGCAATGCTGGTTATATGTGCAATTGTATTAACTAACATGTGAGCAAACGAAAGTGAAATCAAGCTTGGCTTTGAAAATTAAAACATATCGATTACTAATTCACATTATGTTAATGTTTTCGAATAAAATACACATACATCACCTAAACCATTGCATAACTGTCACCAGGTACATTGTGTGGAACACAGCCTCCTATTGTCTAGAAATGCCTAGCTTGCAACCTTGAAGAATGAATCATCTATTGTTTAAAGTGCTGACGTTGTAACCTTGTCTGCACCTGCATCCGGTCTTGAGGCATACTTGGAAGATAAGCTGATCTCAGCTGATTAGAAATACTATATAAGTTAGTGCATGCTATTCTATCTTCAGCTTCTTAGAGTACACGTTAGATGTAAGAAATTGTCTGTCTGTATCTTTGAGCTCCAACGAGCAGCATTGCCGTTGTAAAATAAAAGTGTTTTTTAAAAAGTCGTTTCGACGGTGTTTTTATTTAACTGAGCAACTGTTATATCAAAATTTTATGTGAAAATTAACATAAAAGCTAACCCTTAGATAAACAATATTATATCTGCTACATCAATAATTAGGGGAAGGGAGTGACCTTTGGGACAGTTTTGGCTTGAGCCAAAATGCAGAAAACAGTCTCTATACGATTAAACAATTTAAATTTCGCGCCTAAACGTAGGCAGTAGTGATACCAACATGCTAAAATTGTCGATGTGAAGTAGTCAGAAAAGTGACATCAATTTTGTTGGCACATCTATTACGTGCATAGCCTTCGTTATTGTTGTGGTAAGTTGCAAAGCTTTTAACATAACCTCAAAGTTAATGCAGAATTTTTAATTAATTGCTGTAAGCTGTGGGAGGCTTGGGACAGGGCACATAGGGGTATTTGAACGACTTGGGCGGCCAAATTTTTTTTTCTTTTTATTGAATGCTAAATTATGTAACTAAGTGAAACTCATTTATTTTTCTGCTTAAAAATATGTATTTACAAAAAAAGACAATTTTTTTAAATTTCATATTAGGTCTGTCGGGGTTTCTGGACCCACGGGGTAACTGGGCCATAGAATATTTCCCGCCACATCGTTTAAATTATTTCATTTTACTCAGTTGGCTATGGTTAAGTACAGTACTGACGACATAAAACAACACGCATAACCTAAAAATCAGTTAAGTTTGGAACTCCACGGTGACAACAAGTTTTGCTGATAAATATCTTAAAACATCGTGCTGTAACTAGTGTTATTTTTAACCACATTTACCTACAGGTAAGCAATAAAAAATATGTTTTATTTTTGGGGTAATATTTACACTTTATTTGAAGTAATTACGTTCCTAAATACTTAATAATTTACAAGGATAAAAAAAAACGTGGAAGGGGTGGCCCAGTTACCCCATAAAAAGTTTGCAAACGGGGTATCTGGGCCATACGCTTGGGGTATTTGGACCACTAGGGTCCAGACACCCCTCTTGCATGTTCTAAATTGGACGTGTTTAATGTTTTGCAGACAATGGTGCGTAACTATGTAAGAAAGACGCAGAAGGGTGCCGGTACTACATATACCAGAGAAGACTTAAAAAAGGCGTTATCTGATGTTAAGAATGGCAACAAAACGACTCGTGGAGCGGCTGCTTTTTATAATATACCACGATCCACACTAAAACATTACGTATTAGGGACTCGGGGTAAAGGTAATACTTCCGCGAATGGCAAAGGAGGAGGAGGAGTATCTTCATATCTTTCAAAAGACGAAGAAGAAGAGATAGCAAATTGTTTGAAAGTATTGGAAAAAAATGGGTTTGGGCTCTGTCGCGAGGAAGTTATTGATATGGTTGAACTGTACATAAAACAAAACAAAATATCAACGAGATTTAAGAACAGTCGCCCCGGTCCTGACTGGTTTTCGTCTTTTAGACGTCGTCATGCACTGTCCATCAAGAAACCTCAAAGTATAGAGCACGTCAGATGTGATCAGGTTTGTTATATATTTAATATTGCTAAAGACTGATAAATCTATTTTAATTTTTGTTTTCAGGTTAATCCCTGGGTGGTATATTATTATTTTAAACAACTAACAGAACGTGTGAATGAGCTAAAATTAAATGAAAAACCTTCACAAATATTTAATTGTGATGAAACATCGTTTTGCCACGATCCCTCTAAAACAAAGATCGTTGGGGCAATTGGGGTAAAGAGTCAACGTAAAACAAGTTCTTCAGGCAGAGAAAATACCACGGTGTTGCTGTGTTGTTCAGCCGATGGAAACAAATTACCTATCTTATGTGTATTTAAAGGTAAATATGTAATGGAGAATTGGTTTAATGACGATGTGTCGCAAACGGCAATATCTGCTAGCGAACGGGGAAGGATGGAAACCACACTTTTTTATAATTGGTTTAAAAATGTTTTTTTAAAACACATAGGTCCTGAAAGACCGGTTCTTTTAATTTACGATGGTCACGTTACACACGTGTCAACAAAATTAATTAAACTAGCACAAGAAAATGAGGTAACCATTATGAAATTGCCACCTCATACCACACATCTACTCCAACCGCTTGATGTCGCAGTTTTCAAAAGCCTTAAATCTAGATGGGACAAAGAACTATGTAAGTGGCAACGAAAGAACCCTAGAAAAAAGATCCCTAAAGCAGAATTTTTAACAATACTTACTAAAGCTACACAAGAAATGCCGGCTCAAATTATTATCAATGGCTTTGTCACCACCGGTATATATGACGCAAATCTTAAAGGACCGAACAAAAATGCAATTTCGCCGAGTGTTTTTAAACCTGAAGACATGAGACGTTATAATAAAAATCTTCCAGATCCCAATTCTTCAATATCACAAAGTGTGGCTGTTGATCACAATAGTGTAGCAGATCCTGTAAAAGAAATCGCCATATCCAGTCCTGAAAAAGTTCAGTCGGTCCCAGCCGTGGTTAGTATAAGTACAGCATCAAATTTCATAATGGACCAGACAAATACATCTAAAAACACATCCGAGGAAATTACAACGCGCAAGACATTTGAAGACATCCTATTAGACGTCTTAAAAAAAGAATCAAAGCCACAACCCCAGGCCAAGAGGCGAAGAATAGTTACTAACTGCGAAATAATTACTTCAAATTAACATCTAAAAAAACGAGAACAGGAAGACAAGGACAAAGAGGAAGCTATACAAAGAAAAAAAGATGCCACTTCTAAAAAAATAAAAAAGCAAAATAAAAAGCCAGAAACAATTATTGCTGCTGATGCTAGTGATACAAGCGATAATTTTTCACTTCAAGAAAGCGACAATAACTCGAAATTTTGGTCTTCAGAAGATGAAGAGCCTATAGATGATAACTGCTTTAATATAGATGACTTCTGCGTAGTTAAAGTTTATGGAAAAACAGCTACAGTTTTCAGGCTCTATGTGGCTAAAATTATCTTAAAAGAAGAATATGGATTTGTTGGAAGATTTTTTAAACGACACCACCAAACATTAAAATTCTTAGAAACAGATGAAGAATCGTTAATTGCAACTACAGATATTATTCGTAAATTGTCCAAGCCAATTAAAAGTAGTTCAGCGCGTTATAAAGATATGATTGGCTTTAGCACTGATCTTTCAGATCTCACCAACTTATGTTAAGTTTTTACAGTTACATATTAAATAAAAATGCATTCTTCGTTTTTTACCTACTTTTAATATCTTTTTAATAGGGTTTTTGATTTTTTTTCGTTGCCGTAGATGTTACCTTGGTACGAAAGTATGTATTTCTTACTTCCTCAATAAATAACCGAAAACATTATTCTATCTAATGTTGGGTATTTTTTATACACTCTTTATTGAACCCTAAAAAGGCCCAGATACCCCTGTTAATAATAAAGCAACAACATACATAAAAATAGGTGCATGGTCCAGTTACCCCTTTTACCTGGGGCAACTGGACCCTTGGCACAATTTTGAATTTTTATTTTTTTTTTCTAAATAATAAAGAGAGATTACATCGTCCTGTACATACTTTTTAAAGAGGAAACAATGTTAGACTTCACTGAAAAAAAACGAAATTACTAAGTGGACGCGATCCCTGTGATATTTTAGTTATAATTCACCGAAATCATAAGACGTTGTAAAACCATGGCCCAGTAACCCCTACAGACCTTATTGTCATCCAAAATAGAATTTTCATTTTCACTTCCAGAAGAATACACTGGGTTCGGCTCCGCAGGCATAAGCATTTCCAGTGTTTCTGGTAGGAAAGAGTTTGATTTTCTTCTCTTTATCCGCCTCATACTGCTCATCAAAGGGTCGGAACTTTAAAGTAAACGATTAAAAATATCCCTGTTGCAGCTTTCTCGTGAAAATTTTCGCGCGAAATCCTGTCGATAAGACCGGAAGTGCTTATTCCTGGCCCCTGCGGCTTCCTCAGAAAGCTGCCCGATTGGTAATAGCGCATTCTTTATTATTTCTGCGCCATGAATTAGTATCTTGTGCATTGTGGGTGTCATGGGATGCCATGGATAGAGGTCCACGTATAAACGAGCAGTTTCTGATGCATATTTATCGAATTTTTCCGGGTCGACTTTATGTCCGCTTGAGGTAGTCTCCAATATGACTTTTAACCTATATATGAGGTCATAGCTAATGCCCGTTATCTCAGATGCTAATTTCGGATCTTCAAAAAATCTTCGGCTTGTGTTCCCGTCATTGGTGTTTCCAAAATTTGCTTTTGGCATATCAACCAATAACCCGGTTTCCTTACGAAACTTGGTCTGGATTTCAAGTTTCCTCTCTTTCTCAAGTTCTTTTTCTGCCTCTGTTTTCCTTTCTCTATATTTTTTTACTGGCAGTTTGTAGGCGAGATGTAGAACACTCTCAAATAATCTTATTCTGGCATGTAATACTGAGAGACCGAATTGGATTGCCTCGAAATTAACTTCTTTTGTTGCATCCATCGGTTAAAATCCTGTGAGATTGCACCACAAATATAGCACCGACTTGTTGATGTGGTTCCAGTGGCGGCATTGGACACCTTACCATCAACCATTGTCATGATGAATTTGTGTTTGACAATAAACTTTTTCCGATCTAACTCAACGTCAGTTGGAGTGAGAGAATTTATAGAATTATTCACGTGGTTTATTTCTTGTTCTGTAACATCCGTACTCTCTTTGATAAAACGAAATCTTATAAGCCGACAAAAACGCGGAGAAGATGGAGTCGGATTCTCCCATACGGTTTTTCTACTATTTTTGCCACATACTAATTTTAGAGGCACGAAGCAACTTTGAAATATGTTCATATCTGAATCCGCATCACTTTCAAACTTTTGTTTGTATTGCGATTGCTGTGATCCGTCGCAACCACATTTACATATAATCATTAGGGTTTCACGTTCTTGATCCATCAATGTTATCAGTACCTCTTCCAGGTACTCCGATAATCGCCTAACGGTAAGGTCTATCAAAGGCTGCAGTTGAGCCTCCGCGCTACTGCTCGTTATCGTGCATGCTTCCGGTGGCGGGTAACACTTCTTTTTTTTTCCTTTTGTAAAAGGCTATAACACGGGAAAACATTTTTGTTAGTTCTTCTTATAATCTCATATTGTTCCCGGGTCAGATCTGCGTCTATGTACATTTGCATTGCTTTTTTGACAGTCAAAGGACTTATTTTGGTTTTTAATGATTTTGTGCGATAATACCCCTTTCTATACTTAGTTGCCCGAGTTGGTGAGGTGACAATTTCTTTGAGAACATTTGAAGCATCTCGCTTTCCTGCTTTTCTTAACTCTATTTGCGCAGCATGAACTATTACATCCTCTTCAAAGGTAGAGCGAAGCCCCTGAGTCTTTCTCCTTTTACTTCTCTCACTCAATTGATCAAAAGGTTTTCTCGGTCGACCAGATCGATTTTGCGGGCTGTCGACCACTGGAATTTCAAAAGTCCTTCTAGCCATGGAATATTGTATCGAAGAAATACGTCTTCTTTATTATGGGCTTTAGTCCATCTTAGTTTAATTTCAGATTTAAAATGTGCAAAATTGCTTTTTAATGTTTGAATTTGGTCTTGTGTATATCCGTCACAAGACAAAAGCTGATCTTTTAAGCAATTAAGTTTGTCTTCCAAATTAGGTAGATTTTCACTCATCATACGATCAAATAAGTGTTTTCGGGTCACTATCCTCACTCCCGATGTACCTTGTGAGCCTAAAATAAAGAAACGTTACGCTAAAATTAATAAAACAAAAATGTTTTTTTTCATATTATACCATATGAAAAAATCTATACTATTGAAAGCACCAAAATGTAGCTTATCCGGGACTAGTTATTTTATTTCTAATTTATTGAAACTACAAACTTTACAGTGTTATCAAAAAGTTTACCGGATCTAACAGGATAATATAAAAATTACACTAAAACATTCCTTTTTTTACAATAAAATACTCAAGCAAAAAAACTTTCTTTGATGCTCCGAAATTTAACGGGCAAATAAGTTAGTGACGAAAATTTTGTTAAATTACATTAGTTACATACCTGTACTGTGAGGATCCATAACTTTTTTCACCACTTTAAAACTTTGAGACATAAGAATCCACTTTCAAAATTTTGATTTTTAAAAGCACCGAGAACAGATAATGCACACGCGGTTACACGATCGAATTCCAATTGACGATACGGGTGGGCGATGCACGGGGGGCGAGCGGGAGGGGTCGCCTTTTGTTCCTGGAAGGTCCTTTATCCAAGGTGGTCATTTTTCAAGAAGTATTTTGTGTTTTGAGTTACTGACTTTTGGCCGCCTAGATGGTTCAATTACCCTTATATGCAGCGTTCAGTGGGGAGCCTAGGGACACTGTCCCAATCCTCCCTAACTTTTTTGTGTCTTTTTTAGCATTAAAATGCCACATAAATATAAGAAGAAGACTGGTTGTAATCCAGCCGAAATTCCGGACCACATTCTTGAATTAGCTCTGCAGGATATTAGGGTAAGGAAAAAAAGTATAAGGAAAACTGCAGAAAAGTTTGTAGTGTCGAAGTCCAAATTACATAGATTCACCGAATATCCAAAACAGAAGCGAGACTTCAAATCAAGTTTGTGTCAAAACTGACGCAAAACCTAACCTGCTAACCTCGAATTTGACAGACTTACAGTCTTGCCAATTTTAAGTAAAGTTTTGGAGTTCCAACAAACGTCAAGTTGACGCAATTGTGCTACAAACCTCGAAGTGATGCATATGTGACGTATATTAAGATTAGAGACGGGAAATACAGATGATCAATGCGGATTGGTTGGAACCGTTTTCCATGGCTGAAATGATTAATGCCATTTGACATTTCTAATTTCTGCTGTAATGACAAGTGACATTTCCTCTGTATGATAGATAAATCAGGTTTTTTGCGTCATTGTTCATACATTCAACATGAATTATTGGCTGTTTAGCCGTTGGATGTAAGAAATTGTGCTTAGGTTTCTATAAAATGACGCTGTTATGTGAATATTGATAGAAAGGTATGTTATTAAGAACTTAAATTGTGAAAATCGTACAGATTATGCAAAGAAAATCCCAATTAGGAAACTACAATATAACGCAACGCAATCATCATTCCACTTATACAGCTGTGAGAGTAAAACATATTCAGAAGATCAATATAAAAATGTTCAGCAAAACAGAAGGAATTTATATGTGGCTTTGAACTTTCCAATTCTTCAACAATAAGGTATAGTGGAAATGAACGCAAAATTTAAAACACAACAGAAAACTTGTTACCATCTGAGTGGAATGACATTAAAAGGCACATAACTATTACTGAAGCTAAATGCCAATGGTTCATATTGTGTTAAACTTCTGAACTATTATTATTGTAGGGTAAAAATCTCTTCACTTTTTACAGGTTCTTTCAAAGTCAATGTGAAATTTTACGAGAAGCTTGCCTATGTGAACTAGCGAGCTTGCACCATCCAGTGTAGTGCCATTCTTTCACACCAGTTTTAGTATTCATTTTAACTTTGAGTTTTTGACTTAGAAAGAAACTGTAATGAAATGTAGATGGGTAATTAATAACCAGAAATAATCCGTAAGATCTATCCTACTTATGAATATCAGAAGCAATTTTTATTGCTAATGAACAATTGGCGGGTGTTTGGGAAAAGTGGTATAGGTAAGTCTAAAAATTGGAAAAATGAGTTAAGTATACTAGATACCTATAACTACTTCACTTTACCTCTGGGAAAAGCGATATAAGTCTACCTAAACTGTAGTTGCATGTATTTTGATTGTGCAAAATGAAACATCTCATCTGGAACCATTTTCTTTGTGAAAAGAGGTACATGTTAACTTAAACCACAAATTAGTTTGTGCCTAAAGGTATATAACTACATATGTTTATAGGTTGCTAATATTAATCTGTGAAAAGAGATATAACTGAACATATTTCGGAAACCACTGCAATATTTTTCAATGACTAATAGTGTAAACTGGTATATGTTGACATATATCTATTTCGTTTGTTGTGAACAGAGGTATATGTATAGTTGGATCTCTTTTCGCCATACTGAGTTGTATTATTAAAAGGAATAGGTTAACTTATATTCCTTTTCACTATTTTGAGAAACCTGCTTATTGCAGTATAAGTACACTTGTTCCATTTTTCTCACACACACGGTAGTTTTTGGTCAGCTGCTAGGCTTGAGTTTACCTGTTTTATTATTACGTTCTCGCAATATTCTTTAGTAGCTGCTGGCAATATGTTTTGCTATTGTTTTCGGCCAGTGTAATGTGCGTTAACGTATGGTTATTCTTGTTTAAGTGTTTAGCAGAAATCCATTAAAACGAGTGTTGTTTGTAATTTTGAGGTTATGTTTTCAGGCGTCTGGTAGTGATAGTGTTATTCAAGGTAAGTGTTAACAAGTAATACAAAAACATTAAGATGTCAAAACCAATATAATTAATTTAAAATAGTTAAATTTACCGGGTTTGCTATCCGACCATTGGGAAATTGATTTTTCTTTTCGACTATTGCGGTGGTCGAGTAGCAACTCAATAAAATTAAAGGGTTATACTTATTGTTCTTTTTTAATTTTTAGATTCAAAATGATGTCCAGTGGAGTCCGAAACTAATGAACCTCTTTGTAACGCCAATATGTCGAATGAAGAAAAAAAATCTAGTGTCCGTAAGTAGAGAACGTTTCTTGCCCAGAATGTATACAATCAAATTTAATTTTTTGGTTGTTTTAATTCTAGATTCAAGTCCAGCGCCGTCAATATCATCAGATTTACGCAAGACGCTCTGTGATATTATTGCTGAAGCTTGCCACGGTGACAACGATTCTGAACATCAAACGGGAAATACAAATATGTGTTCTGAGAACATAAACGATTGCGTTTCAACCGAACAACTCCCGGAAATGTTTTAAGAAAAAGAACCATTTGACGACAGTGATGCGGATCCAGATTACGAAACGGAAAGTAACAGCTTGGATTCTCCAAATGAAACAGCGAAGCCAAACAAAAGAACAAAAGTTGACGAGAATGTAGAGAACATTGGAAAAGAAGAAGAAGAGGAGCTTACAAGGAAAAGAAAGAAGTCTAAGAAGAATGATACAAGAGAAATGCGACAAGAGAGAAGGACACAAAGAAATCTGGGCCGTGAGTATACTACGAACAAAGGAAAGTTAGTTAGGGAGAGAATGTGTAAAGAACTTTCGAACTGTAGACCACAGTGTAAAATAAAAGTAGAGGAGGAAAAAAGGAAGAACCTGTTTTAAAGAGTACTGGGGAATGGGAAGCTTCAATAAGCCTGTAGCATTCATTGCAGGGTTAGTTACAACCTAGCCGAAAAACAGCTCTAAACGTAAACATGTAAGTGCAGAAAAACAAAAGAAACGACTTCTAACTAACAAATTGCATTTACGCATAGATGGTGAAATGATTACAGTTTGCAAAGTGTGCTTTTTAAAAGTTTTTGACGAAAGCAACAGATTTGTTACCAGTGTTTTACAAAACAAAAATGCTTCGGCTTCTGGTATTACTCACGACGATATGAGAAGAGCGTCAACTCCTTCGAATAAAACACCTGTAGAAGATATGGAGCTTGTTCAAAAGCACATTTTGTCTATACACTCATACGAAAGTCATTACTGCAGAAAACAAACCTACCTACCTACCTACCTCACCACTACACGCTCAATAGAATATACGACGAGTATAAAAAATGGCTCTCCTCTAAAAAAAGCCATTTTCTCGAACTGTATACCAAAACGTTTTTCACTCACTACGTATTAAAATAAAATCACTAACTAAAGATACATGTGCAAAATGTGACAAATATAACATGCTATTAAAAGCCAACTGCGATGATAATGCAAACGAACAGGTCAAAAATCAACTTGAAAGTCACCAAGCAGAAGCAGAATGTGCTTATGAAGCAAAGCGTATCGACAAAGAAGTTTCATTAAAAGATACCTCTAAATTAGTTTTCACTTTTGACTTACAGCAATGTCTTCCGACACCAGACATACAAACATCTATCGCATTTTACAAAAGACAGCTGTGGACATTCAATCTAAAGTTACATAGATGCAATGACAACCAAGCTATCTGCTTTATGTGGTACGAAGCCATTGCAGGCAGGGGTGCAAATCAAATAGCATCGTGCTTGTATAAACATCTCAGTGAGATTTCACCTGATCTAAAAGAAATTACGTTTTATTCAGACACATGTGCTGGGCAAAGCAAACATTCTTTTTTATGTGTAATGTTCTCGCTTGCGCTTAACGCACATTCCAATATATTGTGCATTAACCATAAATTTCTTGTTCCCGGTCACACTCATATGGAGTGTGACGGGGATCATTCCATTATCGAGAAAAAGAAAAAAAGTACCCGTGTCCAATAGAACATCCAAGAGACTGGATGAACCTTGTACGTCTTTGTGGTTCCAAACAACATTTTCAGGTAACGGAAATGAAGACAGTCGATTTTCTTGAATTTTCTGTGATGTATAAAACACTCCTTCAGCAAAGAATAGTCAACATACAGGGAGAAAAAGTAATGTGGAAAGATATAAAATGGCTAAAATACTCACAACAACCAGGAATAGTAGAGTATAAAGCCGGCTTAAATGAAGAAGAGCCCTTTAAAAAATTCAATACTTTGCATAAGGGTAATGCCTGGACAAAAAATATTAAAATACCACGATCTTATAAAGGACCAAAACCTTACATCAATTAAAGTTTCTACGACTTTTACAGTAACCTTCTGGCCAAAGAAAACATACTAAATACGCTATCAGATGCCAGTTCCGAAGACGAGGACTCTGGAGAGGAGGAAGAAGGAGAAGAACAGTCAAAATAATAAAGTAGAATAAAAGTTTTATGCTAAAATTAGACAATATTTTTTTTTATTTTGTGTAAAGAGGTATAACTTGTTTTTTCGCTAATAAATTTCTGTGGAAACTGGTATGTGTTTAATTTTTTCGTAGTTAGGAAAAAATCATAAATTTAAAATACATGTTCAGAATAAGAGGGTTTTTACTAAACTTCTTCAGAAAAAAATTTGGAAATGAAAAAAATTGTTCCTTTAAGTGATTGCAGGAGTTTAAAAACTTTGTAATCGTTTTGCAAGAAATCAACTTTTTAGACATATACCACTTTTCCCAAACATCAGCCAATTATTTCCATTATTTGACATTTAGAAATGTGTCCTTTTAGTTAATGTCAATTTGGCAGTGGCAACATCTTGAAACATTCTATCAAAAACATAGCAATTAATCAATTTCTCCTTGGAAACTGGTTCCACTTGTGCCATCTCTTATCTTACTTTTTATACAGGGTCTCTATTAAAGGGTACAGTGCCTTTATATAGACAGTAGCGACAATACAACTAAGCCACACCCCCGCCGCCATAGTTAGGCAAATTTCTAACGGGTGTTTATTTAAATCCGTAATCAGAGTCGACAGTGATACGTGCTTTACGTTTGGCAGTACTGAAAACATTCGAGATTTGCAGGTTAAGGTTTGCGTTAGTCTGTGTCAAATAACAAACAAAACCTAACCTACTAACCTCGAATTTGACGTAGACTGACAGTACACTTCAGTACTGCCAAAAGTATAACACGAATCACATGTGATTTAGCCTAAACATGGTGGCTAAAACCACGTGGTCTAGGGAACAAATCAAAAATAGGACACCCCATTGTCGCCACTGTCTATACAGTCTATACAGGTTTGCACATAGAGGGGGACAACCTCTTTAAAAAGTTACTCGGGGGGCTCACATTGTGAGTATGGGAGGTTGCGGCTCCACGAGGCACCCCTGCAGCAGTGGAGGTCTGCTACTCGCTCCAGCGTGTTTTGAGGTAGTAGCTTCGTGCTTAAAATATATAAGGCTCCTCTCGCTATGACGTGTGCTAAGTAGCGAGGTATCTAGCACTAAGGCGGTCCTGCATCAAGCTGGGGACATTGCATAGGATATGGGCACTCCGGGAGGATAGATCCTACACTCAACCCTCCTACCTCCGAGGACTCAATCGATAGATTGTCGAGGGGCCGGGGTGACCTGTTGCCAGCAGGGATCCTCGGGGTAACCCACTATGGTGTCACTGGTGGATTGCAGGATACCGTCTTTCCACCTCCCGCGCGTACCCGGCAAGTGGGCAAATATAGGGCGTTCGCGTGCACCGAACCTGTGCATTCACGGATTAAATACGATAAAGGCATAGATATATAATATTGGCGATGAGCGAATACGTTGAAAAAGAATTGAACTCCGGATTGGCATCCGGAGGCGTAAGGAAATCCAAGCGCACAGAGGCGGAAAAGGAAAAGGAAGCCCAGCAGCGAAAGAAGGCTGTGGAGAAGGCGGAGACGGCGAAGGCGGAAAAGGAGAACTTGGACTTGGAGGCGATAACGAGCAGGCACGCTAGCCGAGCAGCCGAGGCGGAAAAGGCAAGAAAGAAGCTAAAGACAAAGCCGGAGAAACGCAGGGCTTGCAACACGTCGGAATCCGAGGAGGCGAGCGAAACCGAGCAGAGGAAGGCTATGAAACCGGGCAGAAAGATTGCCAAGGTGATAGTTGAGAGCCCCTCCGAGGAGGACGAGGAGGAGGAAATGCAGATCGCGTACGAAAGCGCGAGTGAGGCGGAAGGAAGGCTGACGGAAGCTGAGCATGAGGCAGCCAAAGGAGAGGGCAAAAGAGGTAACAGGAGCGCAAGAGAGGCAGAGGGAGCCCGGTCGCCCGTCCAGCCGACACGGGTCGGAGAGCGGACGGAGGCAAGAGGAGGAGAAGAAAAAGGAGAGAAAGAGGCGGCGAAGGCCACCGAGGCAAAGCCGAGGGCGCCGACGAGGCACGAAAAGGCGATCAAGCTGCAGATGGCAATAATACAACAACTGCACAAGCTCGGGGATGCGGTTCCACGAACGGAAACGACGGAGATCCACACAGCGCTAGCTCAGATGGCAAGTCTCATCGCGGAGGCTGAATCAGAGAACGCGTACCTGCAGGGGATCATCGACGGAAAAAGAGCAGGAACGGGGGGAAACCAGGCAGGAGCAAGGTCAGAGGCAGGCATGGCGCAGACCAGGGCCAGGGGCGAAGTTAGGGAACCGCCAAAGAAGCCGCGGAGCTACCGGGATGCCGTCAGACGGCAGCAGGCTAAGAGTAGGGAACGGCCCGTGGTCATCCTTAGGCAGAAAGAAGGCGAGGAGCCTAAGGAGAGCAAGGAGATTAAGCAGGCGATCGTTGACAAAGTCGACATAGGCAAAGAAGCGGTAGGTGTCAGGGGGATACGCCTCATGAAAAACTCGGGGGTCGCGATAGTAGTAAAGAGCGTTGAGGAGGCGGAAAAGCTTGCGAAATCGGAGCAGTGGACGACAGTAGGGCTGAAAGCGGCGAAGGAGGTCAGGACGAACCCGTATATAGTTATACAGGGAGTAGAGGAGCGTAACGAGGACGAACTCATAGGGGCCTCGTACCACATGAATGACGCATGCAGAGAGGGTAGGACATTAGAACAGTTTGGGGCGATATTCAAGCCGGTTAGGTCTTACGCGAGGAGGAATAGTCGTGACTGGGTCGTGCGGGTAACCCCAGAGTTATACACGGCGCTCGTAAAGAGAGGGCGGATAAATCTTACATGGGGGCAATGCAGAGTTAGGGACTACATTCAGCTAACTAGGTGTTTCAGGTGCGGGACCTACGGGCACATAAGTGTCGACTGTCATAGAAAGAAGGACATCTGTTACAAATGCGGAGACGAGGGCCACAAGGGAAAACAATGCAAGCGCGAAGAGACTTGCGGCCAATGTAGGGAAGCGGGGAGAGAGAGTAGGCACAGGATGAACGGGGCAGAGTGCCAAATAGTGTGGGGAATGGTGCGCCGGGCGATAGAAAGAACTAATTATGGTAGATAGGCCCGTATAGATAGGACAGGCGGACAGGAGGAACGGAAGGCGGAACCTAGAGCGAGACCAGGCAGCGGCATACAGAAATAGGATAACGCTAGCGCAAATAAACCTAGGCAAGGGAAAAGTCGCAACCGCGGAACTCAAACAAGTCGCAGTCAGAGAGAGAATAGATGTGCTGATGGTTCAGGAACCATACGTGTACAAACACCGCATTCGCGGATTCGGGCGCGACGTGGCAACCTACTACGTGGGGGCACACCCGTGGGCGGGGGTTGTCGTTGTAAACCCCCACTTCACGGTAATGCACCTAGGATGGCTGGGAACGGCACATTGCACGGTGGTGTAGATAAAGGACGTAGATCTCTATGTCGTTTCCGCATATTTCCAATATCAAGACCAGATTGAACCGCACATAGAACAAATCCAGCGAGTGTTGGCAGCACTAGATGGGAAAACGGTGTTAATTGCGGTAGACTCGAATGCGAGAAACGAGCGCTGGGGCGACAGGGAAACAAACGATAGAGGGGAGGAAATGGAGGAATTTATAGAGGAAAGCCGACTCAGGGTAGAGAACGATCCGCGGCAGCTAAGCACCTACCAGAAGGGGCAGCGACAGTCCTGGATCGATCTGACGTTGACAAAGGGCCTGCAAGAGGGCCGGTTAACCGGATGGCAGGTGATAGATGGGTGGGTCCAAAGTGACCACAGAGTGATCAGGTACGAGTACGGCACGGGCAGGCTACCACAGCCAATAGGAACAACCACAGAACGCTACGCGATCCGTAGAGCGGACTGGGACAGGTTTAGGGGGGTGCTAGAAGCGGAATTAGGTGCGCTAGAGGGAGCTAGGATAGGTAACAGAGCGGAATTAGATGAAAGAGTAGGACAAATCGCGGGAGCAATAAACAGGGCAGCCGACGCAGCAATTCCGAAGGTTAAGAGAACGGCGAGCTAACCCGACTCAAAATTGAGACAAACAGGGCGCGAAGGGCATACCAGAGGGAAGGCCTAGACGAACCTAGACAGAGGCTGAGGAGAGAATACCACGTGTGCAGGAACCGGTACACGTGGAAGGTCAAGAGAGCAAAACGGGAAAGTTGGCAAACCTTTGTAGATGAGATCGGAAAAAACGAACCGTTCGGGGCCGTATATAAACTGCTATGCGGGAAAATAAGGCCACGAGAAATCTGTGCGGCTATGCTCAGGGACGGGGTAGGCGCGACAGACTGGGCAGGATCGATGGAAGTGCTATTAGACCAAATGGTTCTAACGGACGATGAGAGGGAGGATGAGAGATGGCACCGGGAAGTAAGGGAAAATGTTAGGCTAGAGCCGCCGGCGGCTGATACCGGGGAATTCAGTATGGAGGAAGCCGAGGCGATCATAGGTGGACTGCCAAGGGGCAAAGCACCCGGGCCAGACAAGATAGTGTACGAGATGGTCAGGGAGGCCTGGCCGATTATCGGCGAGACCTTGCTCCAGATATGGAATGCTGCGCAGACTGGAGGAGAACTTAGGCAGGGCGGAGAACGCGGGAAACCAGTATGGATTTAGGAAAGGGCGTTCGTCTATAGACGCAATAGAGGAGTGTAGGAGGGTTGTTGAGACAGCGAACGAGAAGTATGTGCTAGGAATCTTCCTCGACGTCAGGGGGGCGTTCGTCTATAGACGCAATAGAGGAGTGTAGGAGGGTTGTTGAGACAGCGAACGAGAAGTATGTGCTAGGAATCTTCCTCGACGTCAGGGGGGCGTTCGATGCCTTATGGTGGCCGGATGTCCTCCTGGCGCTGGGGGAGAGAGGGTGCGCGGGAAACCTTTACAGGCTAATCGCGGACTACCTCTCAGATAGGAGAGCCGAAATTAGGGAAGGGGGCGATAGAGTAGATAGGCTATGCGAAAGGGGGTGCCCGCAAGGTTCGATACTGGGTCCCTTCTTTTGGAACCTAGTGTTTGACGGAAACCTCGGAGAAGGCGGTAGGCCATGGTGCAGAAAAATAGCATTTGCAGACGATGAAGTTATCTTAATGAAGGGAGGGTCGAGGTTGCAGCTAGAGGAGAGGGCTAGAGAAGTGCTCAGAGAAACCCTGGAGTGGTGCACGCGGCATAAACTCCAGCTGTCAGGGGAAAAATCGGTAGGCCTTATGCTAAAGGGCAAATTTGATAGGGAAAGGCGCCCGAGATTACGGATGGGGAATGAGCAGATTAGGGTCCTAGACGAGGCAAGACATTTGGGAATAACCTGGGGAGAAAATCTTAAGATTATGCCCCACATCAGCTCGACTGCCAGTAAAGCGAGAGCGATAGGCGAGCGGATAAAGCGGGTAGTAAAGGCGAGATGGGGATTTAATCCACCAGACGGTAGAGATCCTCAATAGAGGGGTTCTCGAACCAGCACTGCTCTACGGGGCCGAGGTCTGGTACGACAAGCTGAACGCATACAGTAAGGCAAGGCTGGATCGCCAGCAGAGACCGATGTTAATAGCGTCCACAAAGGCGTACAGAACGACGTCACTAGACGCACTGGCAGTAGTAGCAGGGAGCATCCCACTCACCTACAAGGCAGAGGAAAGGTGGGCTAGGCGGCAGATAAAGATGGGTAGGCAGGTAGACTTCGGGCGCTTTAGATACGATGGCGGTCATGAGACCCGAAAGCAGGCCATAAAAGATGCACGGCAGAACGCAGTAGAGAAGTGGGAGCAGGCTTGGAATAGGTCGGAAAAGGGAAGGACCACTCATGGTTTCTTCCCAAGCGTTGAGGAGAAGCTCCAGATGGATTGGGTGCAGCTAAGCTACTGGGTTACCCAGTTCCTTACTGGGCATGGCGACTTCAAGGCGAACCTGCATGGGCTAGGGCTTGCGCAAAACGGCGAATGCGGGGGTGAAGACACGGGTCAACACCTGCTGCTAGACTGCCCGCGAGCAGAAGACAGTAGGCGCGAGTTCGAAGCGGAACTTCGACAAGGGGGCTTCGCATGGCCCCCGCGGCAGACGGACTTGGTGGACGCGGCGGTCTATCCACAGTTCAAAGCGTACGCGGAAAAGCTCCTGCAGGCGAGAGAGGAGCAGCGGAGAGAAGCGTAAAAACCGGGAAAAGGGCGGGCGCGCGGTCGCAGGGTGGTAGGGTACAGAAACCCGAGAAGAAAAGAAGATCCCACCCTGGACCCACTAGACGTTATGGCGGACAATGGCCTTGGAGGAAGACCACCCGGCTCATCGACTGGGACCATGGAGGCCAGCAGTTGTGGGCGTTTGAGGCTAGCAAACGCGGGCGTGCAAGTCGCGGTACGGCCGTAAGGCTAGCCGCGCATGCGAGAAGCGACGGTACGGCCGCAAGGCTGAGCCGCCAGCTGTGACACGTTGCGGTACGGCCGCAAGGCTGAGCCGCGACAAGACGATGCGACGAGCCTCTCTTCATGCCTTGCCTGGAGAGAGGCTCCTAGCGGAGGCTAGCACAGTGTCATGCGAGCCAGGGGAGACGCGGGCTTACCGATAATGGCAAAGGGGCATCCCACGCTGAGTGAGGCAAAGGAAGCAATCCCACGCCAAGGTGAGTTTAGGAATCTGTCGATGAAGTGTGGTGTCCCGGGAGTTCTTACTGGGCCTGTTATCGGAGATGAAATTCCTATTCGAAGCAGACCGCATGGTCGTCAACCCTTAAAAACTTCTGGATTCTACCCTATCCCACAACTGCGAGCCGCGAGGCCTCCGCAACGGTGGGTAAGGATGTTTGAAGGATGAGTGCGGCGGTACGGCCGCAAGGCTGAGCCGCTGGCACAGAGATATGTGTGGTAGGGAGCTTGCTCTCGAACGGTGACCCGTCAAACGTCTACACGGGTACTACGGGTGGTCAGCACCAAGCCCCGCGCATCGGGATACTCGGCACCTCGGTGTCGGGTACCACGAGCGTGGTTGACCAGTTGCGGAAGGACTCGTAGTGGCAGTCGGTAACCAATATGCTGGGAAAGGGGCTCCCGTTTCGGCGGGGGCTAACGGGCGGCGACTCCACAAGTCGTCAGAGGTTGGATAGGCCTCGACCGGGCCGATGCCGGCACTGCGGCATCGGTAGCGTCCCCTACTGAGAGACCGCAAGGTACGGAAGGCGGGGGACGATATGTTTAATTGCTTGGTGCGTCTAGCTTCACAAATGTGTGTCACAGCAGATATCTCGGCTGTTGTTAGAGATATGACCAAATATTATAGAAGAAAAGTTGTTCTATATTTAATTTTGTATTATCTGTCATAGCCAAAAAACAAATGAGCATCAAATGTGTTAGATGTAGCAAATACATTCAAAATTTTAAATGGAATGTACCCAATTTTATTACATATTCTAAAACTGTAAGAAATTATGTTTACAACGATATATCACATGTCATAGTTATCTAATCAAATAAAGGAATAAATCGATAATTAAAATGTGGCACCGAAAAGCTATATCGGATGATCACGGCAATTGTTAACCAATGTTTAAATGGCCACCCATGTCCAGATGAGTGGAAACTTGCATACGTTTCTTCAATACACAAGAGAGGATCTAAGAAAGACCCCAACAACTACCGCGTGATTTCGGTCACAAGTACAATGAGTCGACTATACGGAAGAATTATACGAAACTTAATAGAAACCGAATATAACAACTACGAAGAAGAGAAACAAAGCGGATTTAAAGCTGGAAGATCATGCACAGACAACATAGTCTGCCTAAAACAAATGATTGAAAAAAAGACTGCTAAAAATCAGGAAGTGCACATAACATTCGTTGATCTTCAGAAGGCGTACGATACTGTGCCAATAAGTAAGTTGTGGGAACTTTTGCAAGAGTCCAATATAAACCACACTCTCATAAAAGCCTTACAAAATCTATACGAGGGAACAAGATCAAAATTAAAGATAAATAACGGTCTATCACCAGAATTCCCAGTAACAAAAGGACTGCGACAAGGGTGCTGTGTCTCCCCAACACTATTTAAAATATATGTTGCTAAAGCACTACACATATGGAAAAGGAAATGCCATGGTATGGGTATTGAACTACATGACAACTGCATATATACCCTTCAATTTGCGGATGATCAGGCAGTAATAGCTAACGACAAAGATGATATGGAATATATGATTAGAAAATTAGTGGAGGAATACGCGAAATGGGGACTCACATTAAACACCGAAAAAACCAAATATTTATGTATTGGAGCAGAAGAAACAAACCTAATACTGGACAATAATAAAGAAGTAAAGACATGCAAAGAATATAAATATCTGGGATCAATATTTAACTGGGAAGGATCGGACGACCAAGAAATTAATTCTAGAGTGGTAAACGCAAGAAGAGCTATTAGATGCCTAAATGGAATATTGTGCAGTAAGGACATAACAAAAC
>CALNHX010010325.1:0-41299 GCA_940337035.1 Agriotes lineatus | reverse complement strand
CAGAGCCCTCATTGATCCTTAGCACAATTTACTATTGGCATTTCCCTGTTTTATATGCCGTCAGACACACTGTATATCTCTAATTGTTATTACTATTTATAAAGTGGATAAAGCTTGACCTATTTGTTAGGATTTTACTTGATTTCATTTAATTACTTTTCTATATAGCTTTTCGAGTATGAGAAAATACAAGCAATCTACAAGCCAGTTCTTGATACTAGGCGTAAGTAGACATGAGTGCATTGTACAACTGTTCTATTACACTATTTTTTATAACAGCACCAACAGCAAAAATATATGTACAGTATTAATTCCAGAAATGCACCGTTCATTAATTTTGTTAATTGAACTTAATCAATTTGTTTTTTTACAGGGAAGACTGGGTAGCAGCCATAAAAATGGTTTCAGAAAATTTATCTTCAGAGTGCGAAGATGTAGACATGATGTCAGTCAATCCAGCTGTTGAAGATCTATGTGAAAAATTCTCTCGACAAGGCACATCAAATTCAAAATCTAGTGGCAAAAGAAAAGTAACGCTTGAAAATTTTGAGTTCCTTAAAGTATTAGGTAAAGGCACCTTCGGTAAGGTAATCCTATGTAGAGAAAAATACACCAGGCGGTTGTTCGCCATTAAGATACTGAAAAAGGAAGTCATTATACAAAAAGATGAAGTTGCTCACACGCTAACCGAGAATAGAGTATTAAGATCTACGAATCATCCGTTCCTAACTGTAAGAGTCACCACATTTTTGTAATGACGTTTTGATAACACTTTTTTTGTAGTCCTTAAAGTATTCTTTTCAAACCAACGACCGGCTTTGTTTTGTCATGGAGTACGTGAATGGTGGAGAACTATTTTTTCACTTATCGAGAGAACGAGTTTTTTCCGAAGATCGAACAAGGTTCTACGGGGCGGAAATAATTTCGGCATTAGCATATCTGCATTCTCAAGGGATTATTTATAGGGATCTTAAATTGGAAAATTTATTATTAGATAAAGATGGACATATAAAAATTGCTGACTTTGGACTCTGCAAAGAAGATATCACGTATGGAAGGACCACCAAAACTTTTTGCGGAACGCCGGAGTATTTGGCTCCTGAAGTTTTGGAAGATAATGATTATGGACGAGCTGTAGATTGGTGGGGCATAGGTGTCGTCATGTACGAAATGGTGAGTTGATTAAATTATTGCTCTAATGGTAATCAGTTATGTTTAATGTGTAATTGGATATTAGTTTCTGTCAATTATGTTACTATTATTTCAGTTTTAAAATGTTTGCAAATTGACCCGTGTTAATGCTTACAGCATTTTCTGTTCCATTTATACCTGTTCTTGTTCCTGCTTTAGTTTTGAATCCATCTATTGTTTTCATCTTTTTTGTTGATCTTGTATCTTGCTAGTAAAGTACATTTTTTTTCTGTAATAATTTTCAAGGTCAACTTTCTAGGGGAGAAGTCACATTCCTGCAGGGTCCCTAGTTTTAATAATGTTGGTACATAGATTTTTAGTTCTTTTCTTCCACTAAAAAAATGATTGTCATTTTAACAGATATGTCATAATTTTATATCGCTTGCTTCATTTTTGCATTTAAAATATTTCCTGGTTTTCTTTGTTTATCCGATTTTATTGATGATTACATGAAACTTTGACATTCAAAATTGACACATAACCATAATTTTGAAAAAGTTCTACCAACACGAGGTATAAAAATTTCCTAGCGTTTTAATCACATATCTACCCACATTGTAACACTGCTAGTTATTATAGAAAAAAAAAACGTACTTTATGTCTGCAGTATGTCTTCTTTTATTTGATGTAGGGATGTTGTACCCGGTCTAAAATCAAACCCAGGTACCCAAAAACAGTACCCGGGTACCCTTGGGTACCCAAAGATTTTACATTTTGCGTTACTATTTTCTGGCGAATGAAAATACATATTTCCATACCGGCGATTTTTTTGATGATATTGTGTTATTTGTTTGTACTTTTGTAGTTTCACACAATCTTCAAGCTCTAGGCTCTACATATTTTAACGCCGCGAGTTTTAAACTGAACTAATTTGAAATAGTACCTACTCGCCTGTCGCCAGCGTGGTCGAGAGGTTAGGGCATCAGGTGCCGCGCTACGCAGTTCAATCCCCACATCTGGCAACTGGCGGGCGGCCCACCCAGTCGCTTTTAAAAATTGGGTACCGAAACCATAGTTGTGAAAGTAGGGAAAGTAAGGCAATCGTCGAAGGCGTTATGCTAACCACATCACTCAGTACGCCGTTAACGGTGTGCCATATGACTGGGTTTCGGAAAGAGATATTTCGGCGACCCTGACTTGCCTTGTCTCAGGCCATGTTCCTACATGGAATGAAATGCCCAAACTTTACCTGCTCGTCAATTCTGTCGTAAATATTTTCACACTTCCCCAAGTGCTAGCAAATTCAAGTACGTAACTTTTTATCCGAAATTAGTAGCAGCATCAACACACACAGAGAATGTTTATGGTACTTCAACCCTAACTGATGGGATGTAATGGTACTATTGACGGGTTGAATATTTCCGTGAAGCGGATTTATTGCTTTATATGAAACAAGAATCAACATTATGTGGTATGGGATGGGTTGATTCTTGTTATTACTGCATTATTGTGTTTTTATAGAGCTTATTCCTATTGTTTTTAAGTTTCTGGACATTACATAATTTACTAGTCGGGTACCCGCGTTCTGAAAATATACCCGGGTTGAATATTACCCGGGTCGGTTGAGGTTCCCACCGACATCCCTAATTTGATGTTTGGCTTTTCTAAAATCTATTTTTATATACACTACTGAACAGACACAAGTATCAACTTTAGTATGTGGTTCTTTCAACATTACTTAACAAGATATACAAACAACAAATATGCTATAATTTAACGGTTCCAAACTATTGGAAAGACTACCAAAATTGAAATGTGTTTCATCACTGAAAATGTAATGGAAATTCTGTTAGCGCTTGCATACCGAGTCCATTAACATCAATGACAACCTGGCATTGTGTAGGCATGTTGCGAATAAGACGTCTTAACATGTCTTGCGGTAAATTGCACCATTCTTCCAAAAGGACTCAACCAGCCCCTGAAGAGTGAGGTGCCGCAGGACGCTTTCTAATACACCTGTCGAGTAAATCCCAAACGTGTTCATTGGACCCAAATCTAATAATGTAACATGCCAGCGGTTGCGATCCCTTGAGAGGGGACGCCGCTGGCGTGCGCTCTGCAGCACGACCGCTCGTGTCAGATCCCAGCTCCCAACTAACGCCACGCGAAGCTTACGCGCCAAAACGGTGTATGCGACGTGGCAGATGTAACTAATAGGATGACAAGCCGTCTTGGTGCGATAGAGATTGACAGATGCTTAAGTTTGAAGATAGGTATTTCACTTGCTCTCATGGGCTAAATTTTGAATAATTCGAAAATAGACGTTCTTACAACTGAAGGACACGCAGCTGCATGAAACAACAATGTAAAGATTGGCGCGGTGCGCTAAACCTTTAAATGTAGCCAAAACCCATGCTCGTGTCTGAATTTTTCTTTGATGTGAGAAGCTAAAGCGCTATGCGATAAATCATGTCTAAGATGACCCCGATATACAGGCAGGCTCGCCAACTCTGTCCCAAAACTATACGAAATGGTAATGTAGCTCTAGGAATTCAAAAAAAATAAAAAATGGCCTGACAAAATTTTACCAATTACAATCAATACTACATAAAAATATACTAATCTCAACATATAAAGCTTTAGTAGAGTCTATACTACAATACGGAATCATCGTTGGGGGTGGTGCATATTCAAGAACATTAAATACCCTACAAGTATCACAAAAACATATAATAAGTCATGCTTTTTAAAAATAAACTATATTCTACTGAATTGTTATTCTCTGAAGCCAGATTGCTAGATGTAGGTGGACTATACATTCTAAAAGTCATAAAATTTTATTACACTAAACCTACATTACAAACTAAAGTATCACACATCTATGACACTCGAGCTCAAATAATTGACAATCTTAATGTTCCCAATACAAAATTCACTTTACAACAAAGATTTAGTAGATATATTGTGTCGAAGCTCTTCAATTCCATACCGATAGAATTAAAACAAATTAATAATTACAACCTATTTTCTAAAAAGATATCTACCTATGGTTTTGAAAATGCAAACCAATTAAAAGACGCATTAATTATAATCATACCGGGTGTCTTAAAAAGAATTACATCTAGTATGCTTTGAATTTCCCATAATGCAATCTAAAATTTTATTTGAAATTGGCAAAACTGTAAGTCTATGTCAAATTCGAAATTATCAGGTTATGTTTTGCGTCAGTTTGTGTCAAAAGTGACGCAAAACCTAACCTGCTATCCTAACGTCAAGTACACTTTGAAACGATAAAGAAGCCGACCTGCGATTGATTAATTAAAATAATCGATGGTAGTAAAAAAATCGCAGATCAACCCCCCTACGGTTGGTACACCACAGCAGCTCTGAAAACTCTTTACTTACCGCGATGGCCGAGCTAACTCAAATTTCGACGATTAAGTCGTGGGTTCTAATCACCAGCTGTATCCCTGCAATATCTTCAAAAAAATTGGGCGCCAGAAATCCAAAGATTTCAAATAATTGAAAATAATAACTACAAGCGACTAGCATTTATTTAAAAATAAAAAAATAAGTCGTCTTGTAAAGTCAACAGTAACCATTGAAAGTAATTTAATCACAAACAAAGTATCATAATACAATGGTGTAAATATATTGAAGGTTGCGACACGCACAAAGGCTAGAAACCCATTTCAGGTTCTCAAATTAATTGTAATTACCAAATAACTCAAGGAGGGATAAGCTTATCACTCTCATATCGTTAAACCTTTCTACCCAGGTTATTGAATTCAAAAGGCGTGAATGCTCCTTTTACAAAGGGCCTATTAACAAGGTGTCTAACGACCTGGAATTCCTGGAAAACCGGGAATTATACGGGAATTTGAAAGTGCCCTTGAAAATGTGGGAAATATGCGGGAATTTCTTAGGCAACCGGGAAATTTTTTATCAAAGGGAATTTGCAGTAATTTTTGCCATTTTACGGATTAATTGCAAAAATTACGGGACGCGCGAAGACATGTCGTTGTTTTTTTTTTTTTTAATGAATACCCGAAAAAGTCAGACCGGAAGACCAGAAAGTATCCGGGAATCCTAATAAAATTACCGGGAAAATACAGGAATTTTGATTGCTATATCTGCTAGACACCCTGATTAAACACCAAAATTACAGCTTTAATATTGATCAAGATTAAATATAATAATAACCGGATACATATCATACAAAAGCATGTATTAAATTGAACTATATAATTAAGTAATGACAGTGATTGTGAATGCGAATCTTGACTGTGGTTGGTTTCGGAATTCAAATTCCAAATATTATATTAAATATAATTAACGGAAAATAATTGTAAACAGCCGAGCCAAATCAATTCGAAGGCCGGGGCAACTATCTGCTTTCAATATACTGATTACCGCCAAGGGCGGCACTAACCTTGAGTTCCTGGCACTCGCTAATCACTGACGGAAGAACTGGTCAGGGGTTGCTATACCAAACAGCCAGGAGTTGCCTTAATGGGCCCGTGATCGAAGCAGAATCACTTCCACGGTTGAAGCATTAAGGCTGGACATCCGGCGGAGTTGAAAATTAAAACAGCACGGTGGCTTAGCGTCCCAGATCGAATTTTCCGGTGTTACAATATTATTTAAGAGCTAAAGAAAATGTAATTACTATGGAAATAACAAACAGAAAAGCGCCATCGTACCTGATTCGGATTATCAGCTCTTGGAAACGAAATTAGTTGTCGTGGCGAAATAAGCACACACAACGCCTTTTTAGAAGCGAGTTGCTTTGTTGAAATGCAGGAAAAGAATGCCCGCAGATCGGCCAACAAGCGAAAAACAGCTGAAGGCTGGAGCGTTGCGATAACGAGCAATACGGACTTTCCAGAATCGGTATAAAGTGAGCGGACTAAAAATTTGAAATAATTCAAAATACAACGGATTATAACTCAAGTAAAAATATACAGGTTGGCCTGAAATAGATGGGTAAATGGTGAAACAAATAAGCGGAGCCACAGAATTGTTTCAACTTATATAGGTGAAAGAAAACTAATTTTTGAAACTTTAACGATTAAGGCCCGGTCTTAACTTTTGAAATTGTCTTTCCACCTCCAAATAACACTTATTGGCTACATAAGGCTCATTATTTGGCAAATAACTTATTAGCTAGTTCAACTACCTAATAACGTTTTATCTTGCTCATAAATAGGCAACCATTGGCGAAATTAGTCGAATATTAAATATTTACGGCGCTGAACTTTCAAAACATATTGATGCAGGTTTGGTCATTATTTATATTCGAGGTTAAAAACAATAATTTCTTGTCATTTTTTATTAAAAACATTATAAAAGATGGACATGTTTGAAGATTTTGAGGAGTTGTTAGAAAATGATTTAGTGGAAATAGTGGATATAGTTAATCGTGAGCGTCGTGTATACATGGTATGTCCAAGACCAGATAATTTAAATAATTGGGATGATAATGAATTCGTTAGAAGATTCAGGCTGTCAAAGGCAAATTGAAGACAGGCTACAACATCGTACTGAGAGGTAGCTACTAAATATTGATCATAATTATATTGTATAATATTGTTAGGAATAACGCCATTCCACCACTATCGCAGTTACTTCTGGTCTTACGATTCCTAGCTTCCGGAAGTTTTTACATTTCGATTGCCGAATTTGGTGGGATACATAAATCAACAGCTGGAAAAATTATAACAACAGATCAATTAAAAAACCAATTAGGGCAGGCTGTGATATGTGTTATACGTTTGGCAGTACTGAAGTGTATTGTCAGTCTATGTCAAATTCGAGATTTGCAGGTTAAGTTTTACGTCAGTCTATGTCAAATTTGAGATTTTCAGGTTAAGTTTTACGTCGGTCTGTGTCAAACAACAAACAAAACCAACCTACTAATCTCGAATTTGACATAGACTGACAATACACTTCAGTACTGCCAAACATATAACACATATCACAGCCTGCCCTAATTGGTTTTTTTATTGATGTCTGGATACAAAGAGTAATTTTGGCATTGGTGGACTTGCGGGCCAATTATGTGCATTTAACCACAAACTCTTGAAGAGAAGAATGCTACAATTCTACAATTTTCAAGACTGGCACGGTTCCGAAGAGTTTTGGGTGCTGTTGACTGTACACATACCATGAGATAAAAAAAAATATTCTGAGCAGGCCTTGATATGTGTTATACGTTTGGCAGTACTGAAGTGTATTGTCAGTCTGTCAAATTCGAGGTTAGTAGGTTAGGTTTTGTTTGTTATTTGACACAGAATTACGCAAATCTTAACCTGCAAATCTCGAATTTTGACATAGACTGACAATACACTTCAGTACTGCCAAACGTATAACACATATCAAGGCCTGCTCAGAATATTTTTTTTTTATCTCATGGTATTAGACTGCAATCACCTGGTGGACCCGAAGCAGAGAATTTTAGAATTAGAAAAGGCTATTTTTCCTTGTATGTCCAAGCTGTCTGTAATGCAAATTGCTGTTTTACGAATATAGTGGCACGGTGGCCAGGTTCAGCCCACGATACCCACATATTTAATAATTCTGCACTTAGGATGCGATTTGAAACTGGTGAAATGGGGGACTTATTACTGGTGGGCGATAGTGGCTACCCTCTTTCCTCCTATTTGTTAACACCCTTAGATGAGCCACAAACAGATGCTGAAAATCTTTATAATGAAGCTCAGATAAGGACTAGGAATGTGATCGAAAGAACATTTGGCATTTGGAAACGTCGTATTCCTATTCTGTCTCTTGGAATACGATGCCGGTTGCCTTTAGCACAAGCAGTAATAGTTGCAGCAGCTGTTTTGCACAATGTCGCTCGTCAAAACAACGAAAGACTACCAGAAGATGTAAACGAGCCAGAACCTGAAGTAAACTATCAACTACCCAGGGAAGCTGTGATTGCTGTAGTTATTTATACATACTGAGATGGTATTTAGCCCGTTACTCAACTCTGCTTGCAGCATAGATAAATAAAGCAAGTCAATAAAGCACAGAGCTGGGGTAAATCAGGCAACTGCAAGAAGCTAAATCAGAAATTTTAATTTATGATTACATCGGTCAAGCATTGCCGATATTAAATGGAATTACTTCAGAATAAATGGCAATAAGGCAGAGCTCAATTCGTAAATCACCAAAGGGTTTATTACATGCGTGTTAAATAAATTTACATGTCAGTATAATTGAATAAGTACAGTTCTATGAACTTTTTAAATAAAGGTAAGAAGGACAGAATGTTCTGAATACAGTTCAAAGAGAGCACAATACTAGATCGAATAAGGCTATAAAAAAATGGAACGGTAATATTTGAAGAATGGGGAAAAGCAGAGAATTATTATAAAATACAAGAAATTCACACAACAGGAAATGAACGTGATTGGTGTTTAAAAAAATGAGTCGGTGAAGTGACATAAGTGAACAGACAATCCAAATTAAACATAGTGAGTGGTGGCGCTATAACCTAGTTTAAATACGAACGTGAACAAACAATTTTAGAATTAAGATTTTGTACATTTTTATAATATAAGTTAAAATTTAGTTTATAAGTGACTGATTTGTACTTGGTTAACATCCACAATTATGAATTTAGATAAGCAATTGTTGTTAACTACCAAAAAAGAAAACAATTGAATAAAAATTATTTCATGACAGTCTAATTTGCCTCTCCAGATTAATTGAGTTTTCAGCCATTTACAATTGAAATAAATTAAAAATAATTATACCATCGTGATCAGGAGTTCGTAGTGCATATGTGAGAATGTGGGTGTGAGGTTATGTTTTTTCACATGAAAGGACGCGTTCAAAACAATTGAATTCGCAGGAAGCCGCGAACGATCTAAAAACAAAACACGACTAGTGACGCTTAATAAAGCACGAGATTCGAATTACCTTATAATTTGTTCATAGATTTTCCTTTGAATTAACTTGTAAATACACCAGAAACGAACCGCACGAAAATTCAATTTGTTCATAGATAAATTGACAGCGTAGTGAGTTTGCGCGTTGCTGCTTTTTAATTTCACAGCCCAGTGGCGTAACACGGGAGTTTAAATATGAACATGTCGGTAAACCTAACTTGCAGATTTGAGTCTTCATGCCTACTGAAAGCTAGCTATAAATAACTTTACTTGCATATGTGCGAATTACTATAGGGGGCAAAACACTACAATCAATGAACCCACTTATACAATTATTTATTTACTTTTAATCAGTCTTGTATATGATGTAAGTATTAAGCTTATTAAAAATTACAATAGTCCTGTACAGTATAAATAAACACCATAATTAGAGCTGAAAGGTGTTTTTCTATTAAAACAATTTATATACGTACGTACTTCAATTGTATCAGTGTCTTTTCCAGTAATTATATCTTCCAGTGCATCCTTGTTAATAATTGCACAGGGTTTTCCTCCTTCGGATCCAATACACTCGGCTAATATTATTGGTTCAGTGTGGGCAGTTGCAGAATTGTTAAGTGAAATGTCCATTATTACTTCATTATATTGAGTATTGTTGTTCGGAGTAGAGGATATACCTATTAAAAGATATTTTATAGATTAGTCACCCATAATAATAAAAGTACCCACATACCTATATAAAATAATAAAATAGCTATTAATGCAACAAGTGCCAAAAGTCGACGTTTATGCACGAGACATGAAAATTATGAAACGAAGCCGAAGGCTGAGTTTTATGTCTCGTGCATAAACGACTTTTAGCACGCGTTACATACAATATTTTATGTACGACCTTAATTTTACTGTTATTAATCCATAAATATCGATTTAACAAAGGTTTGCATCTACGACACTTCTAATTTATGTCATAATAAACAGTAGGCCATGCCGCGCGGGCGAATGATTCCGAAGCCAGTGCTGTCAGGGTCAGTTACGAAAGGTAATTATTAATACTCTACATCTGACTGTATTCATTACATAATGCTTTAATTATTTCTAAATACTTTACCTGTAACGCAAGAAGCAACTAGAATAACTTTACAACTTCACTTCCAGTTCGAAATTGTAGTTTTATAACCTCACTTCACTTTTAGCACTAGAGCTAAAAGTAAACAGCTGATTTCTTTAACCACGGTAAACTATAAAATGGCACTTTTAGTGAAACAAGCTAGCGCTAAAAGGCCTACTTTTAGTAGTGGTCGTAGATAAAATATATAAAACAATTTTATGTGTACACACCTGCTGTAACAACATCAGAATCATTTTGCGATGGTTAACCATTTATGCCCAAGCTCATGTAACCCATTAATTTTTCTTCGTAATCAGTTGGGTGATCAGTATGAGCACGTCGTCCTCCTCCTGTCTTGAAAATTTCAACCTTGGTTTTCGTTTCTTTTTTTTAATATTTTGTTTAATACAGTCATATTTTAGAAGAGTTTTTGCTGTCCTATTTACAGTGCCCGTCAAGGCGTTAAAGTCTGCAGCAATGGTTTGCCAAATGGTTAGTTTTTCTCTCCATGTAACTGCATCAGTGCACTTGTTTTCCACAATGTTAGAATATTTTATTGCAATATCTACAAGATACGTGTTTCTAGTTCAGTAAAATTTGGTGTCCGCTCCCTTTTCTTCTTTTGTTGTTCCATAATGGAATTCTTCTATAAAATTTAAATTGCACACACAAACACAAAACACTTTTCACTATCACGAGGTGCTTTAATATGAAAACATAAACTGACAATTACATCAGCTGTCATGGGAATAGGTTATCTCTGTTCTTACCACGGGCTTTCAGATATGACTATCTTTGTCATAACTGTATGGTGAAGATTGTCCCTAGTGATTTTTTTACTACCAACACGACCATTGTTTGGTCACTAAATATTTACCCGGTAACTATTTGGCCCACAATTCTGAATGGAAAGACGCCCAACGCTTATTATTTAAATACGTCTTTCTAATAAACTTATTTGTGAAATACATATTGGACACTTTATTACGAGTTGGTACATAAATAATTATATTATGGTAACTTGGCATTATCAAATGTTTCCAACCCATTGGAGTTTTTCTACATGTGATGTGGGATGTATATCTTCTGCAACAAATCAATTTTGAATAATACACATCACAGTCAAGGCTAATAGAATTATACTGATTAAACCATTACACGCTTTTTCTTATTTAAGATGTGTGGAAGATTACCATTCTACAACAGAGATCATGACGTCTTATTTACATTAATAATTATGGAGGAAGTCAAATTTCCACGAACTCTGAGCTCCGAGGCGAGAGACTTACTAGGAGGACTTTTAATAAAGGATCCCACGCAGCGACTTGGAGGCGGACCAGACGATGCCAAAGAAATAATGGTGCATCCATTCTTTGCCTGCATTAACTGGAGAGATCTTGAGCAGAAAAAGGTAGGTTCAGAAGAAGGTGAGAAAACGACTATTAAAGCCAATTTTTTTAAATAGATCCCCCCACCGTTTAAGCCCCAAGTGACAAGTGATATAGACACCAGGTACTTCGACTCTGAATTCACAGGTGAAAGTGTAGAACTTACACCACCTGAGCAGTCTGGCCCTCTGGGAGCGATTCAGGAAGAGCCCTACTTTCCACAGTTCAGTTTTCAAGACTTGTCTTCCACGCTCGGCAGCTCGGCACATATTAGTGGTAGCATCAGCAGTGTTGCCCCCATGCAGTGACTTACAGTTATGAAAATTTAGACTAAAAGGTAAGATCGAGCTATTGGCAAATGAGACGGCGATTAATGTGCAAACTTTTTAGTAGTGGCCGTACTTACATATTGAATGTCGAGACGAAGTAAACTACTTTAAAAAATGAACTTTTAATGCATAAATTTGTGATATTTTTCACGTACTGTGTAGGATTTATCCAGGTTTAGTTAAGCGAAGCAACTCTTAGTGTAATGACTGTTTTTATATACAAAGCTGTATATATCTTCTATATTAAATTACTCGCTTCCACGTTAGGTATAACGACGCGAAACAATTGTTGTTAAAACCGCTGCTCGGATTTCTAAGAAATTACTAACGGAAGCAGTGGGCCTTCAAAAGGGACATAGTTTTGAATTATTGTGTATTTTGTAAAAATTTCTGGATTTTGTAACAAATATTAATTTTTAGGTATTGTATATATTCACTAACTTAGTTTTAATGTGGGGTACAATTAGTATAACTTATATTAACATATTAATGTTAAATACTGCCAGAGAACGTAGGACATGCATGTTTTATTTTTCATTTATACCTCGCAGATTTTTGTCTTGTAAAGACAAAAGTGTTTTAAGGAATAATAGGTAATAATGGTATCATACTACAATTAGGATATAGTAATTAATTGTTGCGTTATTCGGATTGTACCCCGGCGAGAATTTGTTGTGAAGCTATTTGTAGAGAATAGTAATGCTGATGTTTCAAGTGCAACTTGCAAGTATACTGCAGATACTACTATAATATTGTGTTGTTGTCTTGTTTTAATTTTTGCCTTTACAAATGATATATATTTATCATGAATGAGCATTTATTAATGTAATATTCATACATACTTGCCTAATTATTGTACTTTTTGAAGAATGTATACGAAAACATGAAAATTAGATAAAGTTTTTGTTTATTATATCCTTGTTGTGTATTGGGTTTGTTGTAGATTTTATGACTTTGTAAAAGCAAGTGCGTTTGCTTTCATATGGAGTTTTATGTTACTTAATAACATTAACCATTAAATAGTGTGCGTTTTCAATAGCTGAAGTGTTTGACGAAGCTCAACAAGATTCACACGAAATGATGAGAAAAAATACCGCTACTGGGATTGTTTTGGATGCAGAACTTAGAACTATTATTTTAACATTTTGTTTTTAATTTTAACTTACTATTATTTATTTAGAACAATTTTGTGAATTTGCGTCATGCTTAAAAATAAAAGCCTTTAGAAAATAATGAGTTTTTATTAATACCAAATAGCCTACACCATGTGTCAGTAATTTAACCCTCGGGCCAGCGCGCTTTGCAAAATCACATGACCGGGCGCGCAGCAGCACTGCACGCCGTGAGAAGATTAACAGATTAATTTAAAACAGCAACATTTATTTTCTAATAGCAATCTAACAAAATTAAATGAAATTCTTCATCCTAATTTCGTAAGAGTGCAAAAATAAAATGTAAATAAGACTTAATTCTAACAAAACTATAGTATATTACATACCGAGGTGGAAAGTGTTTCATTAATGTCGAGAGATTAAGTAGTTAACCGAAACGCGTAGCGTCGAGGTGAACTTTATCTCGAGACAGGAATGAAACTTTTCACCGTGGTGTGTATACTATTTTATTCGCAACCACTTTATTCTAAACAATAATTGGAAAAATTATATTATGATACGACAGGTTGTGACGCGCATGAATGGATGAACGAGATTCCCAATGTCCCTACCTACACAGCGGTAGGGAATGGATCCCGCATGAATGGATGAACGAGATTCCCAGTGTCCCTACCTACTCAGCGGTCGGGAATGGATTCATTTCCAACCGCTGCGACGGGAATCACTTTTCCGACTGGTTGGAAAGTTACAAGTTGGGAATAGCTCATTTTCCAACCTTTTAAAAGTCAGTAATGATCTTATTACATATATGGTTGCGAATAATAGTATATTACATACCGACGTGGAAAGTGTTTCATTCCTGTCGAGAGATTAAGTAGTTAACCGAGGCGCATAGCGTCGATGTCAACTTTATCTCGAGACAGGAATGAAACTTTTCGCCGTGGTATGTATACTATTTTATTCGCAAC
This sequence comes from Agriotes lineatus, assembly GCA_940337035.1. Classification (NCBI taxonomy): domain Eukaryota; kingdom Metazoa; phylum Arthropoda; class Insecta; order Coleoptera; family Elateridae; genus Agriotes; species Agriotes lineatus. The sequence continues at coordinate 27,365 of CALNHX010010325.1, read as the reverse complement.
CACTTTATTCTAAACCATAATTGAAAACATATTATGATACGGCAGGTTGTGACGCGCATGAATGGATGAACGAGATTCCCAGTGTCCCTACCTACACAGCGGTCGGGAATGGATCGCGCATGAATGGATGAACGAGATTCCCAGTGTCCCTACCTACTCAGCGGTCGGGAATGGATTCATTTCCAACCGCTGCGACGGCAATCACTTTTCCGACTGGTTGGAAAGTTACAAGTTGGGAATAGCTCATTTTCCAACTTTTTAAAAGTCAGTAATGATCTTATTACATATATGGTTGCGAATAATAGTATATTACATACCGACGTGGAAAGTGTTTCATTCCTGTCGAGAGATTAAGTAGTTAACCGAGGCGCATAGCGTCGATGTCAACTTTATCTCGAGACAGGAATGAAACTTTTCACCGTGGTATGTATACTATTTTATTCGCAACCACTTTATTCTAAACCATAATTGAAAACATTATATTATGATACGGCAGGTTGTGACGCGCATGAATGGATGAACGAGATTCCCAGTGTCCCTACCTGCACAGCGGTCGGGAATGGATTCATTTCCAACCGCTGCGACGGCAATCACTTTTCCGACCGGTTTGAAAGTTACAAGTTGGGAATAGCTCATTTTCCAACTTTTTAAAAGTCAGTAATGATCTTATTACATATATGGTTGCGAATAAAATTATATCCTTCCTCCTAAGAACAACATCTGTTCTATACCGGGTGTCCGTTCACAAAGTCGAACATAGGCGATTAACATTGTATTGAACGTTTTTGCCGATTCCTGCTCGCCAATTCAACTTACAGGGAAGGTAATGGTACCAACGGAAAGATAAAATTATTACGCATCAAATGATACCAATAATAATATTCAAGATGCGATGTTTATTTTAAAATACTAATTTAAAACTTGGGAATTTTTAAATATACCACGCCTAGCTTTTCAAGTTCGATAGGATTTGTCAAAACATTGGTAATTAGTTGGCGTATATCAGATATTTTCTGTCAGCGTCTGTTAAAATTATCTACAGAAAAATGAATTATTTCAATAAAGAACGAGTGAATGCACTAATGTTAATTGCCTATGTTTGACTTTGAGAATGGACACCCGGTATAAAGATCAAAAATAAAATAAACTAGATGGTCAATCATATCCGTGGTTATAATGTAACACTCCGCCCTTCTGCTAATAAGGGCGTTGAATTAATTAATCACCATCGGGTAGCTCTCTCAGTCGGAGTTAATTTGGTTCAGACAGATATACGCTATGAGACCAGCAAACAAACACCAGGATAATTTTAGACAGTTTAATTGTAGTTCAAAATCTATTTACAAACATAGTAAAATGTATTTTACAATAAAATTGATAATTATACGAGACGTCCTGTTGCGAAAACCTAGCGTCACTACAACCCGTCGTACGTCCGTGCGTTCGTGGCCCTACAGTTTGAGCCCTGGTAGATCGACGGGACACCACTGGTCAGGAAATCGGGCCATAGAAATTAGTCCCAGGGATGCCAACCGTTAAACTTGAATCTCGGTCACAATGTCAAAGGCACGTGTAACTGCAAATATAGGTTAATTCGGCTATGTCAGGGTTATTTACTTACAACACCGGGTCGTGGCAAGCCCCCTGTGAAGTTGGTGTTGTGTTTGTGCGGGGTGTGAAAGAATGAAAAGTCGACGGTGGATTCCACCTAGGGCTCAGCTTCGAGTCGAGAGCGGACGTCGGGAAAACGTCCGCACAGCGATTGCCCTCCGGGGATGCTGTAGGATCTTGGTTGATCGGTGAGTAATTTGCTGTAGTCAACAAATATTAAAAGCAACTTTAAACGGCCTTTAAGATTAGCGATGTGCCGGGCTACAATAATATGTAATCTAGCACGGCCAGGTCGGATATAGTTACGCTATTTAGCTGGCTTAATTATTACGAGAAGCATGCGAAACGGCCTCGTGAACGAGTCGTCGCCTCCAGCATGTCTTCCAGGAAATTGTTACAACTATTTGTTGACGGAGCTTGGGCTAAAAATTTAGGCTGAATTCAGGTTATAATATTAACAGGGCAAACCAGCGAAGCGGTCCTCGATAGAGGTCGTCGCCGCCAGGAACTGGCTTTCAGGACGAGGAATCGTTCGGGTTTTAGCTAGAAACACGGCCTCCTAGTTTGGAGTCTTCGGTTCGACTTAGCTACAGGAAAACTCAGGATGCAGGATTTTAAAGTGTGAGGGAAGAATTTTCTCTTTAATCGGACGGGACGGACAGGATTGGGGATGATCTGGGACTGGGTGGATACTGGAATGAATGCTGAATGCAGAAAGGAATGCTGGAGGGAAAATGCCGGAGGGAATCTCGGAAATGAATGCCTCGTGAAACGGTCGTGAAGCCGCTTTTATGTCCCCTGTTCGTGCTTCGTGCATCTAGCAACCACTTTGGACATTCTGAGTGGGAGAACGGCGCAAACGGGGACCTGCGCCTCTTCGATGACGTATTTCTAAGATTCAAAGTCCGATACGTAACGTTGAATAAGCTATGAGAGAACGCGCGAATTAATTTGTAATTTAAAAAAAACGCGTTCGCGCTGGGTGAAACGTTATAATAAATTTAAAAAAGGATTCCAATCTGGTCGACACATTTTTCGGTGAATCTTTGGATCCAGGCAGCACTTTTATTAGATATAATTTTGGCTTTGATTTTATGTGATGTTCCTGAAGTGCTCTTCCAAATATTGTCTTCATCTTTGGCAATGTAAAGCTGGTAATCAGACTCTTGTATTTCCATATCCATATACTCTTGATTCTGGAAATCTTCATCTCCAGACCGTTCTGATCCACTGTTATGGTCGTCATCCAAATCAATTCTTTCAGCCTCGCCTTGATCTTCATCGCTAAAGTCTACTAGGTCCTCAGTATCTGACAAATTATCAGCCAATTCTTGTAATTCTTCGACCGTCAAATATTTTCTTGAATATCTATTATCCCTAAAGTTCTTGCTGTATAAAAATGAAGGCAACTCAATAAAAACCAGAAGTAATTTTACTTACATGATCGGGCGTGCTGCGGCACGGAATGCCGTAAACTCAACACCTGCAACTTCAACGGCTCACTGACTACTGAAGAAAACAAACAACCATGGCTTCTATGCAGTACAGGTTATAAATTCTAGATTGAAGCGTGGTGGAAATCGGAACTAATGTTAGAATCTAGTAATTTCCAAGTTTCGTATTGGTAACATTGTTGACATCTATCATATTGACATTAAATTGTTAACCTTATTTAAGCTAAATGACACAATAAATCAGAGGCGTACTCAACATTGTAGTGTGGCGCATTTCATAACAGAATTAACAACATACACAAAAATAGCAACAATAACAATAGCAATAACAAAATAACAGAACTAACAAAATCACGGGGAGACGCGGGCTTACCGATGATGGCAAAGGGGCATCCCACGCTGAGTGAGGCAAAGGAAGCAATCCCACGCCGAGGTGAGTTTAGGTATCTGTCGATGAAGTGTGGTGTCCCGGGAGTTCTTACTGGGCCTGTTATCGGAGATGAAATTCCTATTCGAAGCAGACCGCACGGTCGTCAACCCTTAAAAACTTCTGGATTCTACCCTATCCCACAACTGCGAGCCGCGAGGCCTCCGCAACGGTGGGTAAGGATGTTTGAAGGATGAGTGCGGCGGTACGGCCGCAAGGCTGAGCCGCTGGCACAGAGATATGTGTGGTAGAGAGCTTGCTCTCGAACGGTGACCCGTCAAACGTCTACACGGGTACTACGGGTGGTCAGCACCAAGCCCCGCGCATCGAGATACTCGGCACCTCGGTGTCGGGTACCACGAGCGTGGTTGACCAGTTGCGGAAGGACTCGTAGTGGTAGTGGTAACCAATATGCTGGGAAAGGGGCTCCCGTTTCGGCGGGGGCTAACGGGTGGCGACCCCACAAGTCGTCGGAGGTTGGATAGGCCTCGACCGGGCCGATGCCGGACCTGCGGCATCGGTAGCGTCCCCGCCTGAGAGACCGAAAGATACGGAAGGCGGGGGGACGATATGCTTAATTGCTTGGTGCGTCTAGCTTCACAAATGTGTGTGCAAACGAAATCCCTCTACCCACTGTTACTGATTACTTGTCATTTAAAATGTAACCAAACTTTGTATGTTTGACAACTTTCCACATATTGCCAATTCATCAAATATGATCACAGCGCCTTTCATGACCTACCTTGAGAGTCAATCTAGTTTCTGTAACCTGTAAGTTGTCTAATATCGTATATCGTCATTTGAGCATAGATAGGCGGACAATGAGATTCAACCAACAATATTTGCGGAATCTGTAAATTAGTGAAAAGGCGGCATACAGGACGATAGCGCGCCCGCCCGAGGGTTAATAAAGAAATCTAATGTTTTTGTAAACACCAGACATGACAACAATTATGTTCGTAATTTTTAGCATTTGCCTAAAAGCACTTTAAAAGTGACACACTACGATCTAAATAGCAGTGATTTTTTACATTACTTTTCAACTGGTATGTTCACACAGACAGATTGTTTATTTAATGACCAAAACTAGTAAAGGTTGGCGCAGCCATGTTACCAGATTGTGCTAGGCCATTCCAAAGGTCACTTCATAGGTCCAGTGTCATGGCCTGGAACAATATAGACCACTTTGGTTCCTTTCAGCAGACTTTTAATTTTAGGGGATAAAAAAATAAAGGTCACACTGAACTAAATCCAGAGAATAGGAAGGGTATTGAACATTTTCATCTGTTTTTGATGTGCAGGGGCGGCCTGGCCGTTCGTCGTCTCTTCCATCACAAAACCGTTAATGTCAATCAAAAATTCTCTGTACATCTCACTTAACAAGCTAAAGGATTCCGTAGGAGTTTTCTTTAATTTAACGAGAAATTTAATATTAACTCTTTCGATTTTTGAATTTAACATTTTTTCGGAAGAACTTTAAAACAGGCTACCGTGCAAACATTAATTGAGCTAGATGTTAGATTTAGTTTGTAGTTGTGCCTGCAGTATTCGAAATAGCTAATTAGATTCTACTTTTAAGAATTTATTAAGTAAATTTTCCCCTGAATGGTTAGACAACCCTATTTACATCTTTTACAAATTTTAGCACTTTACAGTTATATTATTCTCAATTTAGCCCACACGCCTGCATTCCAGTAGTTTTTCTTGAGGTCCTTTTTCAATGTTTGGAGCTTTGATAACCAGAGATTGTAGACTGCTTTTTGGCTAGATTTCGGCCTACTCCATCCCAGATTCGATCGAGAGAGGTTGTTGCCTTTTGGGTTCGTTGCTTCGTCAAAGCTTGGCATAGCTCTGGAAGCATCGAAGCCTTGTGAACGAACTGGTATTTGTTTGTGAGTTATTTTACCTTCGTTCACCACGCCTCAGACGAATTTATGGGCCCCCCTCTTTGAAAGAACCGCATGCAAGGCTGTCCACTACCCCGATAAGGCTAGTTTTCTTTAACTCTCCCCTTTAGCTCCGTTGTACACCTAGGAATTTATATTTTAGCCTTTTTCTGTATGGGATTAGAAAGCCCGACCTCTGCTGGGGCCTACGTTATGCACATGCGGTATAGCGAGCTAATGTGCTAGCCGTACTTATAGCTGATTGCTGTCGATTTCCCTTTGTTATCGCTGCTCCTGGGACGAGGGACTCCTGCAGCCTATTGCGAGCCCCCTTCTTGGCACGCTTTTGCCCCCAGGTTGCCGCATTCTGCCTGGTTGCCGTCTTCACTCGTCCAGCACCTTGTGCTTCGCACCTGTCAGATTTCATTATAGTTGAACAATGTATAGTTGTAAATGACTCATAGGTGAATTTGGCATGATTGATTTTGTGTAACACGTTTTATAAGCTGCGTTTATGTATGTACCATTTGTGCAATAGATGCTTAATTACATATTGGATTAGCTTGTGTACTCACCCAGTTGCTTCCCCAAACCTTTTTATTTTGTTAACATGTGTCAGTTGGTTTCACAATCATTCCTTCACCCGCGTATAACCCAGCGCTTAGCTGCCTTCTTCTGTGAATCATTCGAGTGAGAGCTCCATAATTATGTATTGAATCAGTCTGTGTAGTTACCTGGTTGCTTCCGCAATCACCATTTATTGTATTAGCGTATTCCCCGGTTGCTCCGCGGTAACGTTTCGCTCACCTCGAACGCGATTTTAGATAATTAAATATAATTTTACGCATTCAGCGCTGCATCTTTAGCTGCGCGGACAGCGATAAGTGACGTCACTGCGGAGAGACGCAGGTATACCGCCGCGCATTCGAAACAAGAATACCTTACTCCAAGAAACTGGATTTAACGCTTGTTACGCCAGCTAGGGCTATATAAAGAGGAACCGAAGCCATTCTGCTTAGGAGGGCCTACAGGCTCTTCGAATTAATCTGCACCTAGACCGTCTTGCCAGGGGGCTGTTATGTTCATTGGCGAGATATCGGACCAGATAATCCGTACCTAGACCGTCTTGCCAGGCGGGCTATTAGGCTCATCGGCGAGAGCTCCGACCAGATATCCCGTACCTAGACCGTCTTGCCAGGTGGCCATTATGCTCATCGGCGAGACTCCTGTAAATAATTCCCCCAGGTCCCGTTCGCTCACAGGACGCTTTAGATCCCTGCAGCTAATTTCCACGAGTCGAAACACCGAAACAGACGGTATTACAACCACTAATTGCGACCTTAACGCCAGCCAGCCTGTATTTACCTGCAGGGGAACGCCGCCGCATCGCAACAAGCCAACGTTCGCAATTTCGCACGTTTTAATTCGTGGACCATTCTACGACACGAGACCTACTTTGTACTGAGGCCGTCCCGGAAGTCGCTAACACCACCTGAAAACCGCCGACCGAAGAGTACCCGATTTAGTTTGATAATAAACATTGTTACATTTTATTTTGTCATGAATACAATTTAATTTTATGTAATATTAGTCAACCAAATTATACGCTTATAAATATATTCTGGGTACTTTCACTAGGTTACAAAACTTGAGAGTATTAATGATACCTTTGGCAATCTGAGCTGCCTGGCAAATTGTAGCAAACTCATTAAGCTTTTAAAATAAATTAAAATAGCCAGTACCGGCTACACCGCCATCACCTTTTCATACGCGTAACAACTCCATGTATTAACCTCTGTTTGATTACGTTTTGACAGAATTGCGCTGTGGCTACGTTGCCGCTTGTGGGAATTATGCTGTTATTAATTTGGTCGCCCTCTTCAAAATTAACTTTATAGATCAGGGTTTTGAGCAATAACAAGTGAATCGCTTGTAATATCAAAGAACGTACTATGAATTTCTTTTAGGAATTATAACAATTCTTGTGAGGCCTCATAAACTGGTATGTTCCGCTCCGTCAAAATTTTGAGCATTGTAAAATTGACACAGTAAACTAACTCTCGGGGTTCAACGTTAGCGCCCCCCTACACTTGCGCCGTGCTCACCCAAGTTCCGTTTTAGACCGCTCTCTGCCTCACAGAGTTTGTCTCATTATTCAGAGCTATAGTTTGCAGAATTATTTCGACGTACCACGTCGTGTTTAGATTAGAGATGGGCGCGTGAGGGAGTATTTACTTGATTTAAACACTCACGTTCACGGCGTGACCCGCCACTCACGACGTGACCCGCAGCTTTTATTTGAAAATTTTGATAGAACAGAATGTTCAAATTTAAAGCCAATAAAGGCCCCACAACAGAACTAAAAACTGTAAAATAAAATATTTTGCGTGTCAAATAATTTACGTGATATTTTGCAATCAAAGAAGCCCCGTAGCGCATTTGAGAAAGCGCTAGGCTTGCATTAAGCAAGTCCTCCGTTCGAATCCCACGGGGGTCAGCATTTTACCGCAGCCTTGGCGATTGGAATCGGGCTCGGTGAGACGATTCATAGTTGGGCACCAATTTATCTGTGCTCTACTCAGAACTACAGACCTAACAGGTAGAGTAACGAGGTCAACGCATCACGAAGACACACACCTCACACAATGGTTGCTGCGCAAGTACAAAAGGCGCGCTCCAACTCTGTAACTAGAATCCGGGGCAAGTTGAGCATTGTACCGCCAGATGCTAGCGTACGAACCACCAGTCTCTACATCGCAAAATAAATTATGTTACAGATAATACAAATACATAACATACATACATATGTTGCAATCAGAATAGTAGACACAAAAAGAAACAAATGAAAATTAACTACAATAGCTTACAACAAATAATAAATACTGATTTCTCACAAAACTGTTTCTTGCGATCTTCCGCATGCTCTTCCACATGTCGAGCAGCGGGGGGTGAGGCACCCTACAGTCTTTTATTCGTTACTAACTATTTAACGTGAAATTAACGTGAAACATGAATCACGCCTTGGAAATTTTCACTCACGTTCACGTCACGATTTCCAAATATTACTCACGTTCACGACGTGACCCGAATCTTTTCACGTCACGCGCCCATCCCTAGTTTAGAAAGCTGCTTCACAGAGACCTTAATTGTAATAGAAGTCATAAATCCTTACGAGTTTATTTATTCAAATTATGATTGGGAAGTACAATTAGGTAGTTACTTAGCATCTACCGCCCTATTGCTATTTTTTTATTATGCAGCACTATTTTATTGTGTTGTAATAGTCTTGTACTTACACTATTTGTTGCACTATTTATATATGTGTTCAATATTTAATAAATCTTGTTACTGGTTTGAGTTGGTACAGGCAGACTTTGCCGTTCGCGGATTGCTTTGCCGTTCGCGGATGGAATTGCCAATGTTAACTGTTTCAACTTTCACACACTAAGTAAATAAAGCAGACGTATACGGTTTATGTCATGAACACCTATATAACATTATTTATCACGAACTCTTAAACGCGCTTATCGAGACTATTCCTTTGAATGTCTTATTACCAAATTGTACATGAAATAAATTGTAAAATTATAAATTGAATATATAAATGGACATTCGAGCTCTAGATTCAAGCGGCAGACTTATGTTACGTATGGAATTTTAGTTTGTATACGCACGTTTATGTATTTTTGAATTTTTTGAGGTTGCATAGTATAAATAAATCTAGTTTATCGAACCTAACTCTGTTTTTATCATTTATGTGTTTACTTGCGCATCGCGGTTTTGCGCTTCGCGGCATTCTTCTGGAACGTCGACGTTTGCCTGTATTATTTTTGTCAGCTTAGTATATCTTAACCTTGGGGAGGTCCGACCCAAGAATTTGTCTGCGTCGAGGACCTGGCGCCCTTTTCTTTAGTTTCTCTTTCAGCTTTACTGGGACCCCGACCCTCACGACAAGTTAGCCAATCTAGGCCGATATTTACCAGCTGGCAAAACATCCAGTATAACGTTCGCCAACAGGTAAGGGCCGACCTTTGCACCCTTCGTCACGTAGCGAGAGTTGAAACTTGCATCGTTTATTAACTAAATGTCAAGGTCAATTATCATGCACGCACTTTTGTGTAAAAGTCTAATACGCCACCTACGACGTCAGTCCTATTATTTAATAGCCACACCTCGTATATCTCAACCGCTCTCAACTCATGGAAACAGAAGTGCAGAAAAATAGGCATACAAGATTCCTCCTACATGCTAAAAAAACTTAAAAGAAGAATACGAAAAGTGGTGCCTCAAGATAAATATTCAGAAAACCGAGTACCTAGTTCTAGGGGAATAAGGAAGGTATCACCTTAGATAATAACACAATTAAAAGTTGCTAACATTTCAGATATCTAGGAGTGACTCTCCAATAATGACAGGAGCGACTCTGATTTAAAAATAAAATCAATTAAGGTAGACGAGCTATAAAACAGCTAAATCCAGTCTTGTGGAGTCGCAACATTTCCAAGAAAAATAAAAAAATTACAAAACTATAGTTGTGAGTGTCGCAACATATATATGGCTCTGAAGCGTAGGAATTAAATAAAAGAAATTCTTTGCGCTTATACACCATGGGGTGGACTGTTAGAGAAGATCAGCTTGAATATCGAAGATGCAACACCTTAGAAATGAAACAGTTCAAGAAATCATGGGAGTGCAAGGCAGTGTTGCCAGATTCCGGGATTTATCACAAATTTGGTAAATTTAAAGCAGTTTGTGCGACACGATTTGTTACAAATAGAGATGGGCGCGTGAGTGAGTTTTCACTCACGTCACGCACGTTTCACGCTTGCTTTAAACACTCACGTTCACGCTCACGTTCACGGCGTGACACGCCACTCACGACGTGACACGCAGCTTTTATTTCAAAATTTAAATTCAGATACAGAATTTTCAAATTTAAAATCAATGAAAAAAACCCTAAACCGAACTAAAAATATGTTTTGCACGTGACATAATTTACGTGATATGTTGCAATCAGAATACTTGACACAAAAAGAAAAAACTGAAAATTGACTACAATAACTTACGACATGGGATAAATACCGATTTCTCGCAAAAACATTTCTTGCAGCTGTCTTCAAAGACATTACTTTTGATACCAAAAGCTGTCATTGGAATTGACGTTTTCCTTATTGGTATGAGTATAGAAGGTATATATTGCTGGGCAACACTTTTAATTCGTAGGTTTAAGAATACTTTTACGTACAAGGATCAACATTTTCAGCGTTAAGGCGAGTATACAAAACAAAACATTACTTTTATTAGAATAATAAGTTTATCTATATATCTACACAATAAATTGGTTTAAAAATAAAACTTAATCAACATTTTCAGTGTTAAGTCGAGTATACAAAACGAAACATTACTTTTCTAAAAATAGGTTCACCCGGGGCACCCTGCAGTTTTTTATTCGTTACTAAATATTTAACGTGAACGTGAATCACGCCTTGGAAATTTTCACTCACGTTCACGTCTCGATTTTCAAATATTAGTCACGTTCGCGACGTGACACGACTATTTTCACGTCACGCGCCCATCTCTAGTTAGAAAGTCGCAAATTTGGTGATTTATTATTTTGCAAAAACATTATTTTCCCGCAAGCCATAACCACCGACCACCTTGGCCATTTCGCGTTCTAGTAATCACGGATCACGGCAGCGGCCACTGATGATACAAGAACTTGATGAAATATTTAAGTTTTGTGAAGAAATTGTGTAGTGTAATCAAGTAACAAACATCTGATGACCGGGTTTTATAACGTACGGAGGAGACTGAAAGGGTAGCTAGAGGGGATCAACACAAGCTACTTTTTTAATAAATTTCTGACCAAAACCCAATAATATAAAAATTACAATAGTTTAGTTCTAGTAAATTAACGCACACTTATTGAATACTGATGGTATTAATGAGGAAAAATTAGAAAGACTGTTCAATTCACCTGCCATCTGTGAGAAAGTGATCAATAAAAATACAGAATTTGAAATTTTTTGATCAAAAAAAAAATATCAGCGGTATATTGTAATAATAATGTTATTATGCCCCACTTGTAAATTAAAATAACTAAAATAAGTATTACCACAATTACTATACAGTTTTTAATATGAATTTTGCCTCTCTCAGGACTTAAAAATTATGCTTTGTTTAATTATTTAAATGCAATAATAAATGGTATGTTGCCCCCTTTATAATTTAATTATTGGCAACTAAATCAAATTAATGCTCCGGTTAGCTTTTGAGACCTCAATATCAAAGGGCTAAGTTGTAACACATAGTATGAAATCTATCCTAGTATAGCAAATGCTCACTTTTAAATGAGTGACAGTTAACTGCAAAGATTGACGGAAGACAGAGCTGATCGAACACATAAAATCTAGCGTAATTGAACGCAAATCGGCCAACAATTAATAAATTCGCCTCACGTAAACAATATCAATGCAATTTAACGAATTAAGTTGTTTGGCTAACCTGTATTTGTTTCCTTTCTACGTCATAGGTGACGCTAACTGGCAACTGTTTTATTTACTGCTTTACGAATCCATGTCTGTCCATTGCAAAACCAAGTGACGCTAAGCTTGTAATTTCCTTCTGGGACTCTCCCAGCGGTTGCTACTTGCCTCTAGATAACGAACAAAGTCTTCCCTAGGTGCTGCGTGTAGCTGTCCACTTCTATCGGTTTCCAACCTTCTCGAATCGGACTTCAAAAGTTGACCTCAAGCCCGGGTCACATTTTCAAGGGACGCCAACCTCTTAATTTCCTCATGGATTGTCTTTAACTGCTGATACCTTCTTGTATGCCATAAACAGGGGCTCCTCTATACTCTGCACACTACTATCTGCTTGCCGCAGCACCACAACTTGTCAAAATATCGCTTCGAAGTTGAACACAAATGGGCGAAGCTTCAGGATCAATTTCCTCTGGAACTGCACTTTGGAACTTTATTACACTATGCACAACTGGACTCTGCACACTGGCGAATAAATAAAACTCAACAACTGGCACAAATTATGACTTTTAATGTACGAATTCAAATCAAAACTGGGAGCCAATATTATACCACAGCTTCTGGCTTGGCGTCCCTAATAAATTATAATAATTGAACCTCTAGGTATCATATCAACAAGTTAACAATTGTTTCAAGTAAGTTTTTACAATGTTTTTCCTTAAATACTAAATTGTTGTTGCTAAATGTAATTTCAGAGCAGCTTCATTGCTTTTATGCACTTTTAGTTTATCAACACTGATTCAAAAGTTATTTATCACTGTATTGTAGTCTTCTATCATTTTCAGATTGCCTTTCACATGCTCTTTGCATTCCTGTGCTTCCTTACACCACTTTGTAGCCCTTCAGCTGTGTTGTTGATTGTTGGCATTATAATATGAATACAGAACGCTGCATAAAACTCGGTAACGCTTCGAAAAACCTCTGTACTTAAGCAAGTTCATTATTCTCTTTTGACGTAACATTATTAACCTGTCAGTCATCATAAATGAGATGTACTTGCCACACCAAGCACCAATCATTGAAAAATAAGCTGAACGCAACCCTGCCGATACTGTTTCATTCAAATACTAGCCTCTATTAATTAAAGTACAGTTATTGCTAATCATATCTTATTTAATTATCAATGTTTACTAGTGACTTATTATTGCAATAAGTAGAATACCAATTCCGGGCCTGTTTGAATTATTTTTTAGTTTCCGTACATTTGCAATGCAACCAGAATTGCTGTAAGCATTATACCATTACAATATCTTCCTAGAAGGTATTCAAGTAATTATTTTAAACAAATGTAGTTTTTATTATGAAAAATCAATTTTAGTTTTCTGTTACTATAGAAATTGCGTGGTTTGTTGCTAGATTTACTGAAAACTAATTTGAAAAATAGTTTGGTAGTACATTGAATAGTCCCTCAAATACCATTCCTAGTCAAAGTTAAGTGTTTATTTTTGCGTTGGTATCAGTACGTACTGTCCAATGTGCTTGGGATTAGAATTCGTGCTAGCGCATTCGTCCTAATCGTACCAAAGCGTAATGGACATTCGTGATATCATCGCAAAAATAGTCAACATAACTGACTACTCATGGTATTATAAGTGAATATCATTGCGTTTTCGTTTCCGTAGAAACATATTTCTTACAACACCTGATAATGTGCTGTTAAGGTGGTTTAATTTTAAATTATACAAAAACACAGTAAAAATAAGATACCTTTTTTACTTCCTTTTACAATAAAGGAAGTATTGGATTCACCCCAAAAATTCGAAATTGAGTTTTCAACAGATCTTCACGTTTTAGAGTCCCCTGAACCCAAAAAACATATTTTTTTTTATTGGTCTGTCTGTGTGTGTGTCTGTGTGTCTGTCTGTCTGTGTGTGTGTCTTTGAGAAGGTTAATAAACTGTGATTTGGGTATACTAGTTAGTGGTTCTATTAAGTTCCAATTGGTTTCAACAACCTGTATAACCAAATCTACAGGGATATTGGTAAAAAGAGAGACCACATCTAGTGAAATAATCTCATAATCAGGTGGTAATTGAAAATTTTCAAATTCATCTTTGACTCAACATATTTTTCCTTCAATAATAATTTTTATAAACAAATCTTTGGATCCCCAATGGGCTCAACTCTTTCCCCCATTTTGGCCGAAATCATAGTCAATACCATCATAAAGGAAAGCATCCCCAAGCTGGCTTTTCAATTTCCGTGTCTTTACCAGTATGTTGATGATCTGGTTTGTGCAGTACCGGTCGACGACGTTGCCAATGTGCTGAGTGTTTTCAATGGTTTCAACCCTCACATCCAATTCACAGTGGAAAGAGAAAAGGATAGGTCTGTCCCCTTTCTGGACACTCTGGTCATCAGAACGAATTCCAACACTATTAAACTGGATTGGTATGTTAAACCAACCAGTTCTGGCCGTTATCTGAATTTCCATTCTATACACAACATTCGACATAAGTTGAATGTAGTGAAAGGGCTCAAGCACAGAATCTTAACGATCTCGCATCCGGATTTTCACGCAGTTAATCTCAATAAATTAGTTAATACTCTCAAATTAAATAATTATCCTATTTCTTTATTAAATTCTATCTTATACTCCACCCCCAAGGGCAGGATCATTCCACCAGAAAATTCTGATAATAATATAAATGATAAACCTCCACTTTACAAAAGTCTCATTTACGTCCAAGGACTTTCTCATATAATTAAACAGGTTTTTCGTAAGTTCGATCATATTATCATTGCAGACAAACACCATCATATCATAAAAGATTGCTTCTCAAAATTAAAGGATAAAACTCCAGCTCTCCTAACCCCTAATGCCGTCGATCAGATAAACTGTAGTGGTTGTCCTTCTACGTATATTGGTCAAACTTCTCAGAGGTTGAAATCAAGAATTATTCAGCATAAAAGCGACTCTCGTCTTAAACCCAAAGCCTGCGCCCTTGCTGGACATGTCAACAGCACTGGTCATTGTATGGATTTTGAAAATACAAAAATTATTACTATTGAACCAAATTCTAGTCACCGCACTTTCATCGAAATGTGCCACATTTTTGGTACAAATAATACCTTAAATTCAAATACTGACATTGATCATCTTAGTGTCTCCTACCAACTTTTGTTAGCCATGTCCAACAATGATTTCTCCTTAGAATTTCTCCAACCGAGAAAGCCCAATGGGTAGTTACTTTTATCTTATAATATTTTCTTTTTACTGCCCCAATTCTATTACTAATTCTTTAATAATAAATTTTTAATAAACTCAATACGGTCCCACAATAAATTTAGTTATATTTAGATCTATTTAGGGTCTCTTCTCCTCCATTTTTTCTCATTTGTCTTTTTTTCCCATGGTAGACTTACAACTTAGGTGCTCAATTAGGACTCTTTTTGTAGTTTCCACCTTTTAGAACCTTCAGACATAACCCTTGTCGTCGTTTTTTGACTAGTCTTATGTTAGATTGCATTGCACAAGCTAATTGGTCAATTCCATTTTGAACGTCCCTCGTAATATTTGGACGCCTTGCGCTCCCGCGCATGCGCGGTTCTAACAATTTGTCGGACACCTGTCGCTGCTTGCTTAGAAATAATACCACGATTTTTATCTAATTGACGGCCATGTTGGCCAAATAGCTAATATATATATATATATATATATATATATATATATATATATATATATATAACTAAAATATATGGCCGCGCTGGTGGCCTAGTGGTAAGAGTGTCAGACTCGTAATCACAAGCGATTAGTGGTCCCGGGTTCAAACCCCGGGGTAGGTACGAGTGTACGTGAAAAAGACGTACAAAAATCAGTCCTTCTCAGGACTAACCAGGAGTTCATTTACCTGAGGACGGGAGTAGACCAAAAACTCCCGAAACGTCGTGTGGTAAACACCCGAGACAGTGGAAAAAGTCCGATACAACATCTCAAAAATCTAAATAGCCGTAAAGGGAAGAAACGGGACGGGACGGGACTAGACTGGACGGGACGGGACTGAGCGGGACGGGACTGGACGGGAAGGGAAGGGACGGAACGGGACGGGACGGGACGGGGCAAAGCGGGACGGGGCGGGGCGGGACGGGTCGGGGCGGGGCGGGACGGACGGGACGGAAAGGGAAGGAAAAGGATGGGATGGAAGGGGAGGGGATGGGATGGAAGGGGAGGGGCGGGACGGGACGGGACTGGACGGGAGGGAAAGGGGCGGGACGGGACGGGACGGGAAGGGTCGAGACGGGGCGGGGCGGGGCGGATCGGGATGATACGGAAAGGAAAGGGAAGGAATGGGATGGAAGGGACGGGACGGGACGGGAAGGTACGGGACTGGACGGGAAGGGACTGAACAGGAAGGGACTGGACGGAAAAGGAAGGGACGGGACGAAAAGGAACGAGACGGGACGGGACGGAAAGGGAAGGGGAGGGAAGGAATGGGATGGAAGGGGAGAGGCGGGACGGGAGGAGACGGGACGGAACGGGACGGAACGGGACGGGACGGGACGGAATGGGACGGTACGGAGACGGGGACGGAGAAAGGGACGGGGACGGGGACAGGATGGGATGGGATGGGATGGGATGACAGAAAATAATTAGTCATTATTTAATACACAAATAACGAACCTCGCGCGAACGAAGTCGCGGGTAAAAGCTAGTCGTTTTATATACCTTTTCGCTTTAAACATTGTTAACTCTTTAGATTCCAGTGAGTTTCAAATTTTCTTTGATGACTACATATAAGTGTCAATAAATGTTATACTGCAATTAATTTGAACTGCCTATAAAACAACTAATTTCTAAAACAATTTTAATATTAATAATAATAATTAATCATAAAATAAGAAATTAGGCTTACGGAGGACTTGAATTTGAAGATGTTAATAAATTATGGGGAAATATATGAAGTTGCTTTCTTTCGATAACTTCGTTTTTCAAACAAATTAAAAACGTGACGTAAAACGAGTGCGATCTTGACGTGTGTCAAGCAATAATCTATTAAGAATACTTGTTTCCATGGCACCCTGAGTAAGTATGGATGAGACGTACGCACTTTGCAGAAAATGCGTTATATTTCCTAAACTGTAAATTTTTGGTATAGGACATTTCAAGTGTAAAATGAGACGCTGAAGGCGACTCGGCACTAAAATACAGGGGGTTTCATTAAAAAAATGAAGTTATGGCCCTTCAAAATTGTAGTTAACGTGTTACAGCAAAGTAACCCCACAACGCAGATAAGCGCTCTGCTCGCCAAATAATACTCCAAAAACTTGTTTAGACATTGGCGGAATCCCAACTTGATAAACCAAAAATCAAGTACCCTGCGATTTGTTGAATAAGTGCCTGCAAGCAGACGTTTTTACAGAAATAGCTGAAATAAATTTCAAAATCTGAAGGTATTTATAAAGCTTAATAAAGAAAAAAATCTAAATATCTAAAAATATATAAGGGGCGTAATTTAAAAAAATACTCAAAACTTCTCGCACAAATCAACGTTGCGACACAAAACAATTTTAAAAATCAAAGGAAAATAGGGGTAGAAATATCTTCCTGGTCGTAATAATACTGAAACAATAAAAGGAAACACTTGACGATGCAAATTACATCAAATATTAAATTTAAAAAAAAATACCGGTGTTGGGATTCGAACTACAGCGCCTGCGAACGCGAATTTAAATCTGGGCGCCTGGTCCACGAGGCCATCGAGGACCTCTCCCGGCTTTACAATGTGCGGCTGTATTTAACAGAACGGACTGGTTGCTCAAACTTTTTGACTCTTTTATGACATTACCTTGTATATGTTGGGTCCCATTTTCGCCAAGTGTAAAGCCTGGCCTATGTGCAAATTATTACTTGTATCTATTTCTCAGTTAACGCAAAAATAAACAAAATTGTATTTTTTAAGGTGCTCACCGTGCATGTATTTGTCCGAAATTTTCTCGGTTTCATTCCAGGTAGACATATAATCTGCACGCAAAATATCGTCGTGGTCCAACAAATACTTTTTGAGTTAAGTATACCGCCAACAGACATACAGATAGACGGAATTGACAGAAGCGAGAAGATTTGAGAAAAAAGTAGACAGGGTCAGTACCTTAAAAAATAAAATTTTGTTTATTTCTGCTTTAACCGAGAAATAGATAAACGTAATAATTGCACATAACTCAGGCTTTATCACTGGCGAATATGAGACTTAACAGATACAGAGTAAATATCACAAACGGGACACAATAGTACTGTGCACAAACTCGTACAATTTTAACACGGTCGTAGCTCAGTTGTTCAGCGGCAGATCCAAGCGACGCGACGGGATAGAATCTGTGCTCGAAATATTTACGTGGGAGCGCGGAGTTCGAATCCCAGCCGACATTTCTTTTGTTTTTGCAAATTGATGTAATTCGATGGAGAGAAGTTCAGTGTAAACCCCTTTACAGATTTTTTTAATGTACGTTTTACTGCAGAAACTGTGGTACAATGATATAATATAATAAAACACTTTTTCCGCTTTTTACAAGATTTAAATTTTATAAATTTTCGAGCATTGCAGTTCACGTTTGCTCATAGAAAATTAACAGTTTCACTTTCTGAAAGATAACAATCGTATGTAACTTGTATAAAACACCAAAATACTAATAATTTACTAAGACATTTAACGAGAAAACCATGTTTAACATACCAAACTGGTAATGTTTTATTGAAAAAAAAAACAAACAAAAAATACTGCAAAATTAACAGAATTTGAGAATTGCAAATTAATTATTAAATTAAAGATTAATTACGTAATTACGTACTGTTACTTTATCGTTATTTACAAATATTCCTCTTATTTTATTGTATTCTATTATGGAGTAGCTTGGTAAATGACAATTACCAACACAATTTTTGGAATTAAGCTTATGTAAGAAAATATAGCTGCTCAAAAAAATCCTTTTATCTACTCCTACTGTACAATGACCATTCATAATTCACAGTTTGCAGCCAATCATAAAATTCTATTTTCATTATTCAATAGTTTGCAAGTTGCAACCAATCAGAAAATTATATTTTCATTACTCAATAGGTTGTAGCCAATCACAAAATTCGTTCTTATTATTAAACGACTTTTGAAGTTAACAGCTGTCACAAATGTCATAATTGGGAAATATGAACACAAGACTCCTATTGCATTGGAGTAGATAAAATATCGTATTATATTCGCGATTATGGCCATTATTCACTCAGATGACTTGCACCACGCGCCTTCGGCTTGTGGCGCAAATGTCATCTTCGTGAATAATGGCTGTCATAATCGTTCATATAATAATATACTATTATCTACTCCTACTTCACAACGGCCATGAATTATGATTCATAATTCACGGTTTGCAGCCAATCATAAAATTCTATTTTCATTATTCAATAGTTTGCAAATTGCAACCAATCAGAAAATTCTATTTTCATTATTCAATAGTTTGCAAATTGCAATCAATCAGAAAATTCTATTTTAATTATTCAATAGGTTGTAGCCAATCACAAAATTCATTCTTATTATTAAATGACTTTTGAAGTTAACAGCTGTCACAAATGTCATAATTCTGAAATATGAACACAAGGCTCCTATTGCATAGGAGTAGATAAAATATCGTATTATATTCGCGATTATGGCCATTATTCACTCAGATGACTTGCGCCACGCGCCTTTGGCTTGTGGCGCAAATGTCATCTTCGTGAATAATGGCTGTCATAATGGCTCATATAATAATATACTATTAAAAATTTACTTTTTAGATTATATTAGAACAATTGCTGCATTTTTTTAATTTACAAAATGTTTTTGCTTTATAACTGTTGATGCTATTTTGATTTGTTTGTGCCATTTATTTGTTTATTTGTTTTTTATGGACAAGGTCTAGGCATGCAGAGTACCAGGCACCTGCTAGCATAATTTTAGTTTCATTGCGATTTCCTTGCTCGTAATGTATTTTTGCTACTGCAAATTACACTTCCATATAGCGGAGCATGCGCAGTAATGGCGTAGTGAGTATTCTGCGACGCAAGATTAATGGTGTATTATAAAAAAATAAAAATATTAAGTGGGTCAACTACTCAACAATCTTAAAAACTACTGGTCTACGCAACTGTGTTATCTTCTGCTACATGTCGAAATCTTCTACAACACAATACGTGCGTGGTATGTATTCCAGTTGTAGTACCAACCAGTACCATGTTGGTTCACATCTAAAATAAAAATGGTTGCAGACAAATAAAACAAAATCTCTCTTATTTATACGTTTGGTTAACATAAACCAATGTTTTACAGCTTTTGATTCAATATACAGATGATATACAATAAAATCAAAGCAACTCGAACAAATGCCATAATCCTGAACTCATTGCATTTAGTCGACTATAGTAAATTCTCGACCTGAATCCTCCAAACAATACAAAAGACCAGTGATAATAGTTTTTACTCTGATACCCGAAGTGTATAAGTGTATAGCATTATAAACAAGAAGCATAAGCGACGGCGCGATTATTTAAACAATAACTGAGTAATACTGCGCTTCAGTATATTGTACTTTGATGTTTAGTCTGTTACAACAAACAACCAGAAAATGCAATTAAAATATTGACTAGTTAATCAAACAATGCTCCACATATTTTCTCTTTTATTCAATAAACAATATGCGCAGACTTCTAATAACACCAACAAAGATTCCGATGATGACAAGCTATAAGAATTCAGAATAAGGGTGACAGGATGAGTAATGGATTTCTTATCAGCAGCGTAATTGCTGTACAAATAAATTAGTAGGGGCCACATTAGCCAAATTTCAAAAATCCTTTAGCTATTTAAATTCCTCTTTAACGCTTCTGTTGGTCGAAGTAGAACTGAAGCAATAATTTTACGGCGAGGTTGCTTCATGTTCTTCCTGACAAGCAAATTAATGACGCGGGGTAGTAAGTTGTTGATTAGTCAGGAACGGTACAGAATTTTGGAAGGGGTATTGCGGAACGCAATGTTTCCCAATTTAGACCTAAAGTAGTTATAAATATTATAACCACTAATAAGATATTGATGCAAGTTTTGTTTGGACGTGAACTGGTGTGTCTGTTAATACGACTGATAGAGCAGTGTCCTCCTTGCTGTTTATTGGTGAGTAAATTTAACCATATTTTGATGAACATTTTGAATGTTTGATGTTCATAATGTTACTTTGATATGTTCTATTAATACGCTATAAAAAAAAACGAGATATACTTTTTGATATCTGGCAATTTGCATATTACTTTCAGTGACACTATAAATTATACATCAATAAGGATTCACTATGGTTTATAGTTAAAAGTTAAAATTTTACACAATTTCATATTTGTTCCATGTGTTATTAGGTTCATAAGGATGTAAATAAAACAGTTTCTGAGTTTTACATGTTTATGTGTTTATCAATGCAGAGTATATCATTTAATACATCTAATTGCCAGGATTGGCTTGAACTCACCTAATTAATATTGGACTAAAACAATTTAAAAAAATAGCACGTCTTCAACTCTAATCTTATACCATTTGCATCTTAACATTTCAACTAAGACATTATAACACAAAAAAAATTATTAAATTCAATAGAAATTTACTGAAAACTTTTAAAATATAACAATTATTGTTGAAAATTTTGTTGGAAGTAAGTAATTGTAAATTGTAAAAATGCATTTTTAAACCACTTCACATTAATGCGGCTGTTCTTAAAAATGTTCTTGTACGAGTACAACCTAAAAAATATTATCGTTGTTTAAATTTAATCAATAATCCTACAGAAAATACGCGAAAAACTAAAATTTTAATTTAGAACTGGCAGTAGCTTGGTTTTATGCGAAGTAAAACTATACATTAAATTCTTGTATGTTGAAATTCACACTCCCCAACTATTTTGACCTTCAGTTTGATACACTTTGCAACTAAATGTAAAGTTTAGTTTTTTCAATGCCCTAACTGAAACTACATCAATGGAACGCAAAATATCCGCTGATACATATTAAAGGCTAAACAAGAAATATATTTTGTCAGGATGGAGTAACTCAAGAAGTATTCCTGTTTCTTCGGTTAAGGTAATATCGACACCAATGGATGTGCCTCCAGGAACAATAGTTAAAGAAGGCTGGCTGTTCAAGCGAGGGGAACATTTTAGAAATTGGAAATCTAGGTAAGTTAAGTAAAATTTGAAATAAACATAATTCTGGAAATGAAATAATCAAACAGTATCATGATGTCCATGTAAGGACATCGCTTGTAACAAGTTCCATATAATAAAATCTTCTAAATCCCTTTTATTGACGAACTCGTCACTTCTCAGAAGCGTATCTTATAAAATGCTCTTTGGCAGTTGCAGTTTTATCAAATTACTTTGCAATTATTTTTAAATATTGGTTTCAATAATATTTCTTAAATCACTGTTGCTAAAAGGTTAAACGATGTAATTGAATGTGCTTTTCATAAAAATAAAAATAGATTAGATTAAGCAAGCACTTTTTATCATTGCTATAGTTTAAAATAAACAACTTTTCACCATCAATTGAAAATCTTAAAATGCTGTCTAGCTCCATTCTAATAAAAAAATCTTGTGGATTTAGTTTATTAAAAATGTCTTGGGTCCTCGTAAGAAACGTGGTAATATAAGTAAAACTTGTACAGTGTGTACAAAATTGGCGACATTCCATCTACTTAAGCAGAAGCCATTAGAGCAGTTTGCAATATTAACATAATTACCTTGAGGCATGTAGTTAACAGCGATTACCATATAATTACAATAAATCCCTTTGGAATGCACTTCTGCAATTATATAAGGTTTCTAACTATAACCAAAACTTCAAATATATCAATGTTTTATTTTTTTAACTAATTGTCAGCTTTTTAAATGCATAATTACACTACGTAAAATGCTCCAGTTTCAAAGGCTCTTATTTACCAAATGCATTTTCCGATGTATTTAATTTTAAATCTAACTGAAACATTTATTAAATTCAAAGTAAAAACGTAGTACATATGGAATTTCTGAACACAAATTGCTTTTCTCGAGGAAATTCTAAACATGTTGACATTTTTTGTGCTTTTACAATCTAGGGCATCATAATATCACCCGGTTGTTTACGAATGTATAACCAAACAGAATTTAAAAATGAAAAGTTAATTGGCTTTCGGGTAAACAATAAATTCCTTGAACTCAAGTCAAATGTAACCGCCCCATAAATTAGAATCTTAATATTGCTCTATGCAAAATCAGTGAGGGAACTTAATTTATTTAAATGTCTTAAGGAATAGCCGTAAAATTTAGAATTGTATGTAAAATTGCAGTTCTAATAGACTCTCTAGCAAGTGTAAAATAAAGCTGGCATAATAAAGAAAAAGTGGACGTGACTACCTCCCTGGACTTTCCCATACTGGAAACTGTTCATATCGTCTTTATTCAACAGTCTTTAGAACATATCAAAATTTCAACTCGATGACTCACGTCTTCACCGTGATAAGCGTTTACACTTTCACGTAAATTGCTGGTAAATATAAAAGAATGTGTAGTTCAAAACGTGACCACCGAGCTTCTGTAGATGGCGCCAAGTGGACAAGCCGCCACTGTGCTAGTTTATGTATTATTTTTACTTCCTTTTACTACTATAAAGGAAGTATTGGATTCACCCCAAAAATTCGAAATTGAGTTTTCAACAGATCTTCACGTTTTAGAGTCCCCTGATCCCAAAAAACATATTTTTTTTCATTGGTCTGTGTGTCTGTGTGTCTGTGTGTCTGTCTGTCTGTCTGTCTGTCTGTGAACAGAATATCTCACAAACGAAAAGAGGTATGGCGTTGAAACTTCATATATAAGTTTTGTGTACTATGTAGATGAGACAGCAAGCTTTTGAAGAAAATCGCATAACCGGAAGTAGGTGTTTACTCTTGTGATTTTTCAGTTTTTTTCGATTTTTTCAAAAACGGCTCTAACGATTTTTTTTAAACTTTACATTTTTCTTACATTTTTAAGGTGTATTGATGTGAGATAGGTGATTTTCCAGTTGAATACTTCTAAAGTGGGTTTCGTTTGTTTTTTTTCTATTTTTTTTATTAACTCCTATTTTAAATAAAACACCCGGTATATTATTACATTTTTGAATTCACCTTAAAATTCTAGAGAAAATTTGTCTCTTCAACTAACACTCGATTTTGTACCGTTTTTGTAGAATTTTTAATTTTGAAAATTTTTAACAAATGGTTAAAAATTAAAAATGAAATTTTTGACTAATTATAAGATCACTGTAAAAGGAAGTTGTGTGAGTGTATCACACCAGATTTTTTATTTTCCTCAAAACGGCTGTAGCACCGAGGTGAAATTTTCTAAGTACCTGGAAATTATATTTTCTAGGGCATACAAAATCGATTTTTTTATTTTTGCGGAAAAAGATTCTTTGACGCAAAATATAACAACCGTTAGAATAAAAAACATATTTTTCAAAAATAGAGGGGGGAGGGGGCCGGTGCGCTTACATATATCTACGAGTGTAATATTTTTTTGCATATTCATATGCTCCATTATGCACTGAGCAATTCAGTGAAAACCCCAGCTACCTATCTTGTTTTGTTTATTAATTAAAGGGGTTTACATTTTCAAACTTCAAGCTTCGTAGAGGGCGCCACAGATAATTCATGAGATTCTTTAAAAAACAGATCGATAGCCCTTTTCGGGGTCTATCAGTGTATGAAGTTTAAACAAATTCCTATAGGCAGTTTTTGAGAAATGATTTTTAGAAAATTTCCAAATTTTGAAATTTGTAATTTAGGACCCTTAATATTTTTCAAAACACTTTTTATATCACCTCATGTTAGCCTTCATATACTATCAGAAAAAAAAATCAGTTGAATCGATTCATCCGTTTTGAGTAATAGGGCGTTAAACTGAAAATTTCAAAAAATCATAGAGCCCTTCATTTTAAACCTAGCGAGTTCGGCAAAAAACTAACAGATTTGTCTTATGACCCTCTATCTTTACCCGCGATAAAATTTTCAAAATTTTAATCACGAAAACAGTGATACCAAAAAAAACATGCGTAACTTCCGCTTCCGGTTTCGGATTTTTTTGAAAAGCTTATTTTGTCGATGAATTTTCGATACACCCCTGCATTCCAAGCGCATCAAAATCGGAGCAATACTTTCGGTTGTAGGAGCGTCAACCACCCACACACAGACAGACATTTTTTAAAACCACTTTTTTGGGTTCCTAGAGTCCCAAAACGGATATTTCTGTGAAAATCTCGATTTCCACAATTTTCATGATTCCAAGACTTCCCTATACCTATGGGTATGGGAAAGTAAAAAATAGGGACCAGTGACTTATATGGCTATAAACACGTTCACAACTAGATTATCTAGCATATCAATCTAGTTACCGCTACCGAGGCCTATTCTTTCCCTTTTTAGGGGGGTGGAAATGGGACAAAATTGACATATATCTAACTATCGCAGAAACTGTAAGTCTAAAGCCCATGTCCCACTGTAAAAATTTGTATAAATTGGTTTTATAAATTTTTTTATAAAAACGTGGTGACGTCACGCCCCATCAAAATATTTTTAAGCCATGTCCCACTGTCAATATTTGGTCCAAAGTTTTTATAAAAACCAGAGCAGCTGTTTGAAGTAACACTGAAAAGTGAGGTTAGATTGTAATGTTTGACTTAAATAGCCTTTGATTATACAGTTGCATTCCTTACTGCAATGAAAAAGTTAAGTAAAGTGTATATAGAATATTGACTGGTTTTCATAATGGTCGATTAACGCGACCAGTTTATTCAATAGACCACGTGCCAGTCATTCACTCAATTTTTTTACAACTATGACGTAACCTCAACACAACAGCTTCCCAGGAAGTGGTGGCTAAGAATGAGGTTAAAAAAGTTGAGCATGAACGTTTTAAAACGGAAGGTTCGCCCGCCTTTTCAAATTCTCAGTAGGCTGGGCTTAGCCATCAACATCCAATGAAATGCCTGATCTCATCAAAATTATAGAAATCGTTCTATTCCTAAGTGTTTATAAAACTATTTTACGTGACGTCATCAAAATACAGACGCCGTCAATGTAAATTTCAGTGACGTCATTTTTATAAAACTGTGGGCTGTCACACTATCAAAATTCTGTTTATAAAACTGTTTATAAAATTTTTATAAAAATTTTTACAGTGGACACGGGCTTTAATACAAAATAATTGTTATCATTTTCTGTAGCCTATTAAATTTTCTTCAAAATGGTTTTTATTTGTTTTTCTATGAAAAGTAACAAAGCTACGACGCTTCAAAGTTTTTGTTATTTTTCATGTTTTCATTTAAGATCGTTTTTACACTTGAATTTTTGTTAATAACTTTTGTAGTATTCACCCCAAGGTTTCCACTTGGTATAATCAAATTCTGTTGGAATAATTTTGATGAAATGATGTGCAGCCATACGCAGTTGTCTATGTAAAAGGTAAAATTCGCCGATCTGGTAACAATCTCTACATATTTATTATGAGTATTATTGCAAAAATATTAGGACAAATTTACAATAACTATTTTGTTTAATTATTAAACAAAAAACCGTGCACCAACGTAAAACAAGCCAATTTGTAAAAATCTAAATCAAAAGCGAAAGAAAATTCCGTATAAAACGTACGTATTTTTCAAATTTATCAGCCAAAAAGGCCATATCGTGCATTAAGGTGAACTTCTTTTCACACGTGGCCCGTCTAAATAGTCCCGAACAAAACAACCCCGTCAAAAGAGCTCATGCCCAAAAAAGCCTCTGCGAAATAACACCGACAAAATAGCCCAAGTGTGTATTTTATAACTATACAAAAAGAGTACATGTAGCGCATATGTATTTTTTTTCTATAGCACATGTTAAAGTGTGCTTTTATCAACTCAAACAAAAGGTGAAGTTTTACTTTAACAGCAAGGGTAGATAAAGTAGCACTTTAACATCAAGGATAGATAAAGTAATTTAATTTTCTAACTTTTGTTTAAATTAAATATGACAGCTTCGTATTATCCTAGCAACCCAATCTAGCTACTGACATTTTGAAATGTGATTGTCCTTATTTTTTTTAAATTGCTAAAAGTTCTTGCTATAGAAAAAAATATTGTATTATACACGAAGATAAAGTCATTTCTATCCACTCTTGAATCATTAACTTCTCGACTTCGTCTCGACGTTAAACGATTCACTCGTGGATAAAATTTAACTTTATCGTCTTGTATAATAAATTACTATTATTCCAAAAAAACACCAATACAATGATACTTTATTACAAAAGAACACATTAAAAGCAATTGTGAAATTTTATTTTAAAAATACTTTAAAGAAGGATGAAAGTCCATATTTTTATATTTCTAGATTATGCCAAATTCCACGAAGGAAATCCAAAATGTTAGTATTATGATAATTTTCCCCTAAAGTCTC
>CALNHX010010324.1:0-41304 GCA_940337035.1 Agriotes lineatus | reverse complement strand
GCATTTGTACTCACTAAAAGAACAGAATTTATCTTGCATCTTTAAGAGACCGACTGGTATAGGTAACTTTAAATTCTCCCCAAAATTACTATGTAAAACTTCGTAAACTGGTATGTAAACACGTAAACAGGTTTTCAAACAGGCTTGTAAACAGGTTCGTACACCAGTTTAGAAACCGGTTTTCGATTAAGCGGTTTGCGATTCATGAAAAAACCGTGGTTAACTGAAAACTGGTTAACTGTCAAACGAGTTTTTTACCAGCACTAGTAATCAGTCATATTAAAAACTATATTTGTGTTCATCTTTTGCAAAAATAATATAGTCACTTGGTATAACTACCGATGTCCCACGGTACATCAAAAAGATGTACTAAGGGACAGTTAGCAAGTGATCATAAATTAATAAATAAATTCTATACCCATGTTATTACAAAAAACAATTTCTCCCTATATGCACCAAGGCGACCTAAGTACATTGGTTGACAAATACTGCAATACGTAATCAGTAGTGCTACCAAAATTGTTAAAAAGTGCAAACCGATTAACCGATTTATAGAAAAACCGGTTTGGTTTAAAAACCGGTTTACAAGTTTTTAATCAGTTTTAAAACCGGATTGAACTAGGCTTGTAAACCACTTTAAACCAGATTCGATTGGAAAGTATGAATTCCCAAGTGAATATTTTTGCATGCATTTGTACTCACTAAAAGAACAGAATTTATCTTGCATTTTTAAGAAACCAACTGGTATAGGTAACTTTAACTTCTCCCCAAAATTACTATGTAAAACGTTCGTAAACTGGTACGTAAACAGGTTTTCAAACAGGCTTGTAAACCGGTTCGTACACCAGTTTAGAAACCGGTTTTTAAACCGGTTTTTAGTTAAGCGTTTTGCGATTCATGAAAAAACCGTGGTTAACCGAAAACCGGTTAACCGTCAAATTGGTTTTTTTACCAGCACTAGTAATCAGTCATAATAAAAGTTATATTTGTGTTCATCTTTTACAAAAATAATATAGTCCCTTGGTATAACTACTGATGTCCCAAGGTACATCAAAAAGATGTACTAAGGGACAGTTTGCAAGTGATCATAAATTAATAAATAAATTCTATACCCACGTTATTACAAAAAACCATTTTTCCCTATATGTACCAAGGCGACCTAAGTACATTGGTTGACAAATACTGCAATTTTTCTAAAACATTAATATAAAAGTGTCCCCAGGTACAACACCTTCCCCTACATATGACATTGAAGAACATCCAAACTTGCTGAATGCGTTAAATACATACCAGCTAATGCTATGTATTTATCTCGGGAGATACAAAATAATTTGATTGACATAACGGCAGAAATGGTCTCTCAAAGCATCGTTAATGATATCGGCAATGCTGATCTTGCATGGTTTAGTATTTTAAAACATGGCACACACGATAAAAATAATCAAGAAAACATTGCAATTGGATTTAGATACGTTATCGGTGGGAAAGTGAAACGGTCTATTTTAACGATTTGGACGCTGGAACATTTACAGACGTAACCTTAAAAGTGCTTAACGATTATGGCTTAGATACTTCTAAAATTTTAAGTCTGTATAATGATGGAGCGGCTGTTATGAGTGGACAAAAAGAGGGAGCGTAAGCATTACTCCAAAACCGCCTTACGTGCATTGTTGCAATCATTGATTGCAGCTGGTACTTGTGCAAGCTACAAAAAAATTTGCAATTAAGCAAGATTTCAATCAATGCTCTATGCTATACCTACTTGTTTCTTAAAAAAGGAAGTATTTCGAAGTTTTACGATGGACACGCAGTGTTGTCTTTTGGAACAGCGTTGGAGCAGTCATTTGGACGTTACTGGCATAATTTTCAATAATTATGGAAAAATAATCCAAGCACTAGAAATAATATCAAAGAGCAGAGATATAGATGGTGACTATGTTGTAGAAAGTACTGGTTTGCTTACAATACCGGAATTCCGGGACGAATTTGTTCGCAAATGATGACGTATTGGACGTTTAAAATTACGCACAAAGTATTTACTAGTTGGAAATATATTTTTTGAAGAAATAAAGGTAATTAAATACTTTTGAGAGTCTTTAACTACTTTTATTTCTTAAAAAATATATTTTTCCACAACCGGGAGTAGAAGTCCGTTTCTATAGCATCAAAATTGTGACAGAAGTAAAACATTTACTCCCTAGAGACTAAATAAGACAAAAATTTTCCTTGGGAGTTTTCATTATGACTGACAGAACAATTATATCAAATTCGAGGTTATCAGGTTAGGTTTTGCGTCAGTTTGTGTCAAAACTGACGCAAAACCTAACCTGATAACCTCGAATTTGACAATTTGACATAATTGTGAACTCTTGTCATAATGACTTACAGTGCCTCCAACTTTAAAATTTACCATAGGCTACTAATTTTAAAATAGTTGTAACTAAAATGTCAATAAATGACGTTTTAAAAAACGGGTTTTTTGTTTTAAATCTTCCTGCAACGTGAGAAAAATAGTGTATGCAACTCGGAGAGAATGCTATTTTGCTTCAGCGCAATTTCTGACTCTCGGGCTTTGCCCTCGAGTCAGAAATTGTACCTCAGCAAAATAACAGATTTCTCTCCCTTATTGCATAATCTACTATTCTAACTAGTAAATACTTTTTACATAATTTTAAACGTTTTTTAGGTCATCATTTGAACTATTCTGGCATTTTTACGCATTACACTTTGAAATTGGCACTATGAGTCCGTAATCCAAATTTTAGCAAATAAATACTTATTTTATAAGAAAAGCTTTCAATTAAACAATATAGCTTGAATAATAATGAAGTGGAGTATTTGACAATCGCCGGTATGAAAATGAATGTGGAAAAACTAAAAACAGAAAATCTCAAATATTTTTCTTCCTCAAATATAAAATATGTAACCTCAGATGCTAAATTTGAAGGACAACTTTGTATTTGAACTGAAAAATTTAAATTGACCTTCAAATTTGTTATTAGCTCAAGGCCTACAACAATGGCAAAGATGTAAAAGTACTGTTATGTATATGAAAATGAAAATTTAAAAAAAAGCGTTTCTATTGTTTTAAATTTATATTTGTTTAACTAACTTTGCTTCACTGTTTTTGTTAATATTCAATATAAGTAATTTTATCAAAAAAGTATTTTTTGGGTTTTAAGATTCTTTTTGCCTAAATATTTATAAAATAACAGCTAAAGTATGC
Organism: Agriotes lineatus; assembly: GCA_940337035.1. Classification (NCBI taxonomy): domain Eukaryota; kingdom Metazoa; phylum Arthropoda; class Insecta; order Coleoptera; family Elateridae; genus Agriotes; species Agriotes lineatus. The sequence goes on along the minus strand of CALNHX010010324.1, from coordinate 38,078 downwards.
ATTCACCACAAACCAATATTTGGCTTACTACAATTATTATAAGTATTCAAATGAAATGAAATTATGAACTTGAAATTTAGTTTTGAAAAATTGTTAAACTGCTAAGAAGATTATAAATGCTGAATTACTATTTAAATACTTCACAAGTCTTTTTACATTTTACTGAAATCTAAAAACTAAAAATATTTAAATAATTTTAAAATATTTAAATACTTTTAAATTATTTAATTACTTTTATAAAAGTATTTAACTATTCAATATTATAGTAGTATTTAGTAGTTAAATACGCTTTAAAAGTATTTTGCCCAGCTCTGGCCGTAACTCACATCGGTGATCAGAAGAAAATCCTCATGCCAGATTGTCAGATCTTACCACTTTAGATTTTTTGTTTATGGGGTTGGATGAAAAGCAAAGTATACAAAGAAAAAGTAAACACGCTCGCATTATGAATAGTGCTGCTCTCATAAACAAACAACAAGACAAACTCAGAAGAGCTACACACACTTATGTCGACAGAGTTAGAAGGTGTATTGAAATCAGTGGTGGTATTTTTGAGCATTTGCTTTAAACTGTTGTTTTGTTTTATTTTATTGTAAATATATGCAATAAATAAATGATTTGTTTTCTTTCCTCAATTTGTTTAATGATACTTTTAATTGGTAACATTAAAACAGCTACACATCCATAATTCTTGAGAATTAGACATATGTTTATATGAACTGTTTTATTCAAAATAATTGATACTACCACCAGAGCTGGGCAAAATACTTTTAAAAAGTATTTAACTACTAAATACTTTATGAAAATCAAATATATTTAAATACTAAATACTTTTTATGACCAAAAAGTAGTTAATTACTAAATACCTAAAATATTTAATAGTAAAATACTTTTATAAAAGTAATTAAATACTTTAATAGTATTTAAATCTTTTAAAAGTATTTAAATTATTTTAAAAGTATTTATATTTTTTAAAATTATTTAAATACTTTTAGTTTTTAGATATCACTAAAATTTAAAAGACTTGTGAAGTATTTAAACAGTAATGCAGCATTTATAATCTTTTTAGCAGTTTAACAATTTTTCAAACTAAATTTAAAGTTCTAAATTTCCTTTCATTCGAATACTTGTAATAATTGTAGTAAGCCAAGTAGTACAGATGGCATAACTTAAGCTATTTTACATGAATTATTAAAAACCCAAAGTATTTATTTGCTAATATTTGGATTACGGATTCATAGTGTGAATTCCAACGTGCAATGCCTAATAATGCCAGAATAGCTCAAATGATGACCTAAAAGACTTTTAAAATTATGCAAAAAGTATTTACTAGTTAGAAATATATTTCTTTAAGAAATAAAAGTACTTAAATACTCTTAAAGGTATTTAATTACCTTTATTTCTTTAAGAAATATATTTCCAACTAGTAAATACTTTTTGCTTAATTTTAAACATCCAATACATCATCATTTGAGAATATTTAAATAGCCTAAGAGTATTTAAATGCTTCCAAAATAGTATTTAAATACTAAATACTTTGCAAAGTATTTGCACCTACAAATACAAATACAGCCCGTTAAAAAGTATTTAAATACCTAGTAATTAAATACTACAAAGTATTTAAATAAAAAAAAGTATTTACAAATACAAATACTGCCCAGCTCTGCCAATGTGGGATTATAAGAACATTATTGCAAGTTTTTCTAGAAAAAATTAATGTATTAATGTATATTTAAACTTTTGCAAAGTATAGAGCATACTTTTATTCGCCATCACAATGCTTTGGGTTACATAAATGTGAATAAAAGTGAATAATTACGTCTATCTAGTTCTTATTACCAGTTTCACAATAGTCGATATTTCTCAAATTTTGCAGCCGGCCATAATTTTGTATTCTGCATAACTTTTCTTAATGGCCTTTAGCTGTATTTATAACAGAAAAGGTACTTTACCTGAAGAAAAATTATGGTATGTACAACTATCAAATAATAAATGCATTATGTATCCTACTCAAAGTACATAAAGCGGCTCATCCTTTATCTAATAGACGTGTCTGTCTGGGACGCTGTTTTATCCGGGACGCTGTTTCAGCAGCCAAACCGTAAGAGATAGAGAAAAAAGTTATGAAAGTTATATGTTTGGAATGGTCATGTCAGGTCAGGAACCGAATTTCAGTCATGTGACACTACCGGTTTTCGAGAAATCAGTGATTTCGGTCCGTCCGGGACGCTGTTTCAGCAGCCAAACCGTAAAAGATAGAGAAAAAAGTTATGAAAGTTATATGTTTGGAATCGTCATGTCAGGTCAGGAACCAAATTTCAGTCACATGACACTTCCGGTTTTCGAGAAATCAGTGATTTCCGTCCGTCCGGGACGCTGGTCCGTCCGGGACGCTGTTTCAGCAGCCAAACCGTAAGAGATAGAGAAAAAAGTTATGAAAGTTATATGTTTGGAATGGTCATGTCAGGTCAGGAACCAAATTTCAGTCACGTGACACTTCCGGTTTTCGAGAAATCAGTGATTTCCGTCCGTCCGGGACGCTGGTCCGTCCGGGACGCTGTTTCAGCAGCCAAACCGTAAGAGATAGAGAAAAAAGTTATGAAAATTATATGTTTGGAATGGTCATGTCAGGTCAGGAACCAAATTTCAGTCACGTGACACTTCCTGTTTTCGAGAAATCAGTGATTTCCGTCCGTCCGGGACACTGGTCCGTCCGGGACACTGGTCCGTCCGGGACGCTGTTTCAGCAGCCAAACCGTAAGAGATAGAGAAAAAAGTTATGAAAGTTATATGTTTGGAATGGTCATGTCAGGTCAGGAACCAAATTTCAGTCACGTGACACTTCCGGTTTTCGAGAAATCAGTGATTTCCGTCCGTCCGGGACGCTGGTCCGTGTGGGACGCTGTTTCAGCAGCCAAACCGTAAGAGATAGAGAAAAAAGTTATTAAAGTTATATGTTTGGAATGGTCATGTCAGGTCAGGAACCGAATTTCAATTTAAAAAATATTATTGTTTTTATTTAATACGCGTTCTATTTGAAAAACGGTCTTTTTTGTTTTATTAAATGAGACATTTGTCTCACTGGTTGCTAGTATTACACTAGTAGAATATACCGGGCGATTATAAATGCTTTTCCATCAAGTTCCCTTTGAAATATTTGTTGCATTAATAATATGTTGGTGGCACTGTAAGTCTATGTCAAATTCGAGGTTAGCAGGTTAGGTTTTCTGTCAGTTTTGACACAAACTATGGTATTAGTATAGTATAGTCCATTTACTTGACATCTGCACTGTCAAACTGACATTATGTTGGCACCACTGCTATTTTTCACAATTAAACAATTAAATTACTGTAGAGTCTAATAAAAAACACATTATTTTTGAGGTATAGTCAACCCATATTCTTTAAATTTGACACTGACAGTGCAGATTTCAAGTAAATGGACTATATGTCCCCATATTGGAAAAATGTTAGGTTAGGTTAGGTTGTGAGTATTAAAATTTTGTAACCTAACCTAACATTTTTCCGATGTGGCGACATACTATACATAGTAATTTTCTGATGTGGAAACATACTATACTAATACCGGAGTGGCCATTGCAGCGTTAGAATGCCATGGAGGATGGAAATGACAGAATGTTATACTGCCGATTCAAGAAGAAATAAAATGAGCACCGCTAGGATTTTGAAACAGATCAATCCAAATCCTGTTAATAACTTGCGTGCTTCTAATCCATGTGCATTGCTATAAATTTCAGAAATTGCAATGGCATTGCAATAATTACTTTAAGTAAATAAATTATTGTGTTGATGCAAGTTGTTCATTGATACGTTTATAAAATTTTAAAGGTAAATATTAATTGATAAATGTGACATATAATATAATATCAAGTTGATTAAATTTAATAATAACGACAGCAGTTAGGTATCTGTCATTAACAAAGCTATAGTTGTAGATGAAATATTGTATTGTACGTGCATATAATGACTAGATTACACTTGGATGTAATATAGCCTACATTACATGCTTGTTAAAATATTATTTTTTATTATTACTATTTTATATTACTGACTATAATAATAAACTGAGCTACTAGTAGTAGTTTCTAGATCCAGTTGCCTCTTACCCAAAATACCCACACGTACCCCAGCGTACTACAGCACAGCCAAGTTCTACTTAATACGAGAAGTAGTTGAAATGGAATAAGTACTCTTAATACTGAAGCATTTAGAACTATAGGTTCCACATGAGCACGTGAAACATCACATTAAAGCCCAAGCGAACCACAGGTTCGCCCAGGCCACTGGTCAATTACTAAATCAAAGACACTTGCAAATGCAGCCTACTTGGCCAAAACGCCCAGCTTGAGCCTGAGGCCCGAAGTATCAGGCAAGGCAAGCACCCACTTGCGCAGCGCCGTGAGAATAACCGACGTCATCACCAAGAAGGCACCCCCAACAGAATACCGATTGGGCACCTCGTCGAAGAACCAAACCTGCCACACGAACGCGAAGACTATGTCACTGCTGCGCGCGATGGCCACGGGCCCAGCCTGCTCCATCTGCAGTGCGAGTGTCAGCAGGATCTGCCCCCCAAAGCTGAAGAGCGCGAGGGCCACAATTAAGTACCTGTCGGCGCCGCACGGCGGCAGGCACAGACCCCCGATCAGCCACGTGACGAGAAGACACTGAACTAGAGCGAACGACCCGAAATTGGTCATGATCACAGAGAAGTGTATGCCCTTTAGCGCCCGCAGCAGCACGTACGCGTTAGCACCAAAAAGAGTGGCTGAGAAGGCGGCGACAGCCCCCCAGATCTCAGCTTTTTCCGACGAATTCCCTAGCGCATCGATGGTCTCACTAAATAATATCGGAGGCCTTGTTATTAACACAACGCCTACTAATGTTAAAATTACAGAAAATATACTGAAGACCCCACAGGGCTCCTTGAGGAACATTCGGGCAAATACTGCTGTAAAAACGGGAACTGAGAACACTATTACCGAGGCGTCGGCAAGAGGCATGTGCCTGAAGGCGTAGAAGCTCAGCATCAGCGCAGCAGTTCCAGTGAACGACCTCAAAAGCAGCATGATGCGCTTCCCTTTGGGAAAAACGCGGTCTTGCTTGTATATTACAATGGGTATGGCTGGCAGCAGCACACCCAGGTATCGGTAAGCTGCTAGGGCGATGGGGTCCACATCCGTCATCCATTTTACGATCACAGAACACAGAGAGAAAAATAAGGAACTTAGCGTTGCTAAAATTAGTCCTAGGTATGGACAGTTGCATGTGCTACTCTTCGGCTGATGGATCTTTGGCTCGTCTTCCAGCTCCTCGTCCACGAGCTGCTGTAGCTCCACGTTTTCTGGCATAACGATCTAAAATTAAAAGTTCTAGAATTGGATCCGAGCTTTCAGTTCAAACAAGTTTTACTATCTTTGGTGTTAATTGTAAGCTGATAAGGTATGCTATCACATGCGATCCATTTCTATCACAAGAAACAAAGCGTAAATCCGCTAATATCCATTATTTCAACGGGATATTCGTCCGGTAATTGTAAATTCAGCATTTTTGTAGTAACTGTCAAAATTGGTGTTTTTGCTGCAACAACCAAAACAGCTATAGAAGTATTATTTTACTGGGTTAATTTGGTAGTTTTGTGCAAAACTTGCCTGAAATTTTATCGATTTGCTACTTATTTTAGCATTTTTGAAAAGTTATAGCTGATATGATTTTGACAGTTCAAATCGATGCACAACAATAAGCGACATGCGTCATGTGCGCACAGTGTTGCCACGTTGTGCGAAATTTCTCTATTGTAGCCAATGACTTCAAACGTGTTAAACATTCTATCTATAAAAGTAACTGTTTAAATACATCTGTTCCGATTTATATACTTAGGGTTCTATAGATAAAATATTTATTGACAAAAATAACATCTCAAAAGTTTTTATCGCAGGAAATTGAGCCTTAAAGTGTGATTACTGAACTTGTCATTTAAAATATCAATTTGTTATTATTTTTTACTCATTTGCTTTTGACGTTAATGATTTTTTCACTTACTGTAGAGAAATGTGCTGTATTTCTAAATACAAAATCGTTTAAAAAAGTAGTACGATTCAGCATAGTAACACTTTTATGTATAGCAACGAGAAATCGTTTAGAAAAAAGGTACTTTTCTGCATAGCAACGTTTTCCTGCATAGTAATGCTCAGTTTAATTTTGAAAAGCACAATACTTAACATTTTTATATCAGAATCTTTAAGCATTTCCTTCCTGTACGTGAAAAAATGACATATGCAACACATGAGAAAAGTGTTGTTCCGTGCCGGCGCATTTTTAATTTATGCTTCGCCTCGATTAAAAACTCACGCCTTACACAGACAAAATACATTTTTCAACATGTACGATATAGTATTTTCACAATACAAATATTTCTTCAGTCAACATACAGAGGATATTTAATCAAGTAGTGACAGGAACGGAACTTCTCCCATAACCATTCAACTGTTCAGGAGGTAGAGTAACAAAACCACACACAAACATATAAGTATACATGAAACGTAGAAGTTACACAGTGAACTTACATGCGTTGTGTATTTGGTTAAGAAGCAACATAGTGTAAGTCGCATGACCAATTATTTACGTTGCGCTTCTGCACAGTGTGGACGATCCTCGACACCGAAATATGAGAGAACACAACGGTAAACAAAAAAATAGATCCTTAGTTTTTATTGCACTTTACTATACTAAATTTCAAATAAGAATACAGTAGATGGTGTTCTCAACTCAAACTCAGTTCTACACTGGGAAAATATAAATTGGTGTGACTGCTTGTGTTTTACAATAATTTCGTCCTATGTAATTCCAATAAACGTTGTACACCAGCTTCTTTTATAAACTATTTATCAGTTTTCCTTTTATATTTTTAGGATTTACACCAAATGTCAACTTTACAATTTTGAAAAAATATTTGATTTTAGATGGTTGTAATGATGACTTTGTTTCGACCAATCATGGCCATAGTTATGATTACTACTTAGTTCCAACTACTGCATGCTTTTTTGAAATTTAATATAGTTCTTTACTATATGATTGCATAAATACATTTTAGATAAAACCAACTGCATGTACATATTACATCATTTTGGAAGTCAATTTGCTGAACAGATTTTTTTAAAGATATCTTTTTATGTTTAATTTTGTCAACCCCTACTAAAAATAGGCCTTTCGTCTCTTATTTAATCTGTACTTTTTTCTAAACATTAACGTTACTCTAAATAAATGTCAATTAAAAGCTCAGCAGTATTACCACAACGCTGTGATAAGCTAGCTAAACTACATTCACCTTGATCATGCGAGCCATTGAGAATTGAAACAACGCAGGTTGATTTATATACATTATATGTGCGAATAGTAGTATATTATCTATTCAAACCCATTTTTTACCTCATAAAGTATAGCCTTGAACAACGTCCCCAGCTGGTTGATTATTGTAACACAGTTTTCAAAAGTAGCTATACTGCACTTCTAGATATCCAGAACTTGAAATCTGGTTATCTAGCTCAGTGAACATGAAACCGTCTCAATACCTCAGTTAGTGGCTTATGAAAGATCACTGTCTGCCAAAACAGGAATCTGGTTGCTCCTTGTAGTGTTTTGTCCGTTAAAACTTAAATTTAAATAATGCAAAAGAAAAGCCAATTTGTTTACATTAATCGACTGACTTCAAACACAAATAAACACATGTAAAGAACACATATTAAAACACAAAAGAAATAAAAGAAAATAGAATTAAAATTCTTGAACAACCTATGTGCGATATAGCTTAGGGCTACCTGCAGGCATGTTGCAAACATACACGAACAACATAAAACATCATCAAAAATAACGTTGAAATAATTGTCTTTTAAAAGAACGCAAATGTCAAAATGTTTTAGCAAAAACGCAATGTCAAAATTACCTGAAGCCGATACTTATTTGAGTCCGGCCCTGTTTAGATTCAAGTGCAAGTTACCACATAGTATTCACTGATAAAACACATTCATTGGAGTTTGACCAAGTTCGCAGGTGAACGCAGCTTTAACACGTTGATCCAAAAACATTTTACTTGAACTCGGCTCCGTACCCTTGGAAACGCCACGTCTTCGATTGCTTCACCCCGATTACTGGATAGCGTGATACTAGGAATCCGCGTACTCACTGTTATCTGACATGACGGCGTACGCGAACGTCCTAAATGCTTCTTTATGTGCAGGTAAGTAGGCGTCTCCTAACGGCCATCTTGAATATACTCTTGCAATATGGTACAAATGATGTACTTACGTGTACACGTTGAATAATGCTTTCACTTCAAATATAAAATGTAAAACCTGAAGAAGACGTCTGCTCCAGCAAACATTACCTTGTGAACCCACAAAAACTAATCTACAGCAATTTACTCACTGCGAAGCTATTGAAGCCGATTGTATTTACTTTGCTCTTAGTATGGCCATATTCACTTAACCGTCGGACATCGTACAATGGCGGACAATACATTTAGGCCGGCCTGTCATTCGCTTAACATCAAAGTGTAAAGCTGGCTTATGTCCAACGAACCTCAATTTCGATTTTTCCGGCCTAAATATATTGTCCACCATTGTACCAGAAGATGGACACGTCCGCACTTGGGCAAAAGCCTGTACCTTCTGTCCGGCTATTCGTAAAATCTGTCCGTGTTAAGACTCCCCTCACCCCGCTGCATACTGGAACGTTGCATATATCGCGGCACACAAATACAAATTTTAATTCACATGCTTTAAGTATCCAGGACGATCTTTTAGAGGAGTTATCATTCTGAAATACAATATTAAATTTAATAATAGTAAAAAAGCGTCTAGAAATGGAAGCTGGTCTTTAACTTTGAATAGTATAAACATTACTGATGAGGGATATAGATAACCCGTTTCAAACTTCAGTTCTACTTCTGAACCACCTCCAATGTGTTTCAAAAAGTACCATCTTGAATTCTCAGAGGTTTAAAAACTGACCGAGTCGCTTTTATCCTGTAAATCAAGATGTGGAAAATAGGCACAAAAGTGGTTCTACTCGATACGTACTCCATTACTCAAAAAGTTTCGAAGTATTGTCGTTTGTTAGCTTTCAAATAAACGTTCTAAGTTTCAATATATATTTCAGGTATTTCTATATCTTTTCTTCCGCTTCTCTGAAGGAACCCAGTCCCATGGCCGTCTTGGCTAGTTATCATCAGCCATTCTTCTATGGTTGCCCTACCATGTCAGATGCATGGTAGGAATAGAAGAAACCATGAGAAATATGAATCCTGATGATAATCACGGGACGGATGGGTTATAATGCCGCAGAGGGTGCGATAGATGACTACAATCATAGAAAAACTAATAATATGATGATGCATTAATTGTAATTACGTAGCGCGAACTTTCGTTATTTAGAACTGACATACTATTATATACGTTCATTACGGTATCATGTAACATTTACATAATGTAATTTTTTAATATATTAATGCTTCCTGTTCAGATGTCTCAGTGAAAGTTTAATGAATAAATAACGGTGCTGTGATCACATTATTTCTGTAATTATTACTGTGATAACTGAAACACTACATTTCTTCTAACTTACTATAAAATGGTTGCATTTGAATTGTTTCTTATGTAGAATCGTGCCCGGAATATGGCTTAATTAACATAGAGATGGGTGCCGACCGTTTCCAGATGCCCGAAAGATACACAGAGCACTGGTTAAGTGGTCCGCCCCTCCAGAGAGAAAACACCTTTCAGGCGCAGCGAAACGGAAGCTGAAGAAGCTTCAACATATGCAAGATACCCACAATACTGGCGTGACAGGGGGCAAGAGCTGACCCAGTGAGATGGAAGTACCCACAAAGGCAAAATCCGTCTAAAATAATTAGGGCTGTAGAACCTAAATCATACGAAGTTGCATGCTAGGATATCCGAATAGTAATCATACCAGAAAGATATCCTGAAAACACAATCTCGCAAGAACAAGCTGATCTAATTATGAAGGTAGACAACACCGGTATTGAGATTCTTGGAAGTGTGATACCGAGTAGGCTACTTGCTGGTTTTCTGCACAGACTAAGACCTACCAAAACCATCTGGTGCCGGGACCGAAAGCAGAACCAGCAAAGGTACTTTATCGCCTAGAAATTCAAAATCCAGAGCTAGAGACCACGACCTAAAAGATATTCGATGAGAAACTCAATGAGAAGGCAGTAACTCGTCTTCCTCCTGAAGGAAATGTCATGGAGGAACAACACCCAACTCAGTTTAGGTTGCGATTCAAATGCAAACCACACATGTTGGGGGTACAGTGAAATCAACAACAGAGGTGAATCGCTTCTAGAATTTATTATTAAATTATTAGCAATAAGCTAAAAGTAAACAATTAAAGCAAAGAACCAACTTTTGTGACACATTCGAAAGGAGGTCATTGACATAACGAGCTATACTTTATTTTGAGTTTTCTTGATTAGACACCCAAAAACCTGTGACTGGGGAGCTAGAAATCAGGCGAGTGTCCTTTAAAACCTCAAATTACGATCAAACTAACACTAATTATGTTCGATCAACCTATGAAAGCAGCTGCTGTCCCCTAAATCGCAAAAGAAGGAGATCGTGAAGTAAACTCTCTATATTCAGAAGAAAATCATGCAGCCTTTTTAATCACACAGCTCGAGCTTTTTGGAGAAGGTACTGTGAGGAGGTGGAAAGCACTCCCGAATGTGCCAGACGTCAAAAAACAATGCAAAAAGAAAACTAACACAAACAAGAAAAACCTTAGGGAAATATACAACTAGATAGGTGGAGACACTATAGCTTTTGCCCAGCACTCACTCTCCAGGATGTGTAACAATCCCTAAGGTATCACAAAATGCCGACGAGGAAAACGCAATACCGAACATCGAGGCTACAAACTGAAAATAATATAATTAATTACTCAGAACTTTAATGGGCGATATTGTATAGTTGACATATTCCCTCCATTACTACAACAAGAAATAGATAAATTAGCAGCAGTTTTATGCACATTATTCAGAGATAGCTTAGCTACTGGGCATGTGCCCAAGCCTTGCATACTTTGCCAAATGCTTAGCTGTTATGACCCTGTACGGTTCGAGACCTATCCTACTTCAACATCAGAACTAATTAATATGTAACTTACCAGCCGAAGTACCCGCCGAAAGAAAACCTTTGACCAGCATATGGCCAACTACTGTCGCTACGAGTCCTTATCGTAAATGGCCAGCCAAGCATTGGAGTACCCAGGTACAGCTGTAACCAGGGTTTCATGATCTTCCGTAGTATTGCTGTAAACGTTTGATGAGTAATTCTAGAGAGTAAACTCTCTACCACATATTTTTGCTACCACATATTCTTGCAGTTGCAGCATCCTCACCCACGACTGCACCCAAAGGTGCGCATGTGTGGGACAGGGTAGCTCGCCAGGCAGTTTTACTGGGTGGACGGAAAACTTGTCTCGAATACTAGTTCTTCAGTAGCCTGAACGACACCTCAAATGACGGTCTTACGCGTCTAGGATACTAGGACCAGGATTGATCCTGGCCCAACACCTCAACCGACTGCCCGACTCTTCTCGGATACTAGTACATCAGACTACCTGACCGACACCTCGAACGACGACTTTGATATCTCCCGGGCCTCGATTAACTAGACTAGGATTGCTCCTGGTCCGACCCCTCAAGCGGCTGCCCGCGTTCACCCCGTCGATCCGTCCATTTCTGCTCATCAAACTGGAACAGCTCTGCCGCGAGAAGGCAAGACAGCGGTTTTGAGAACACTAGGCTGGTAAGCGCTCATCCATGCTCTCCTGGGTCGCCCGCGAGACAACCCCTCCTAACGATTGATCCTTTAAAGCCTGGGAATGGACCCAAGCTTTGCATGACCTCGCCAGGTTATTTTACATGGCGTACCTTAGACCAACCACGACGGCCACCAACAGGCGGGACCCATGAGACAGCATAGGCGACAGGGACACCCATCTTAGAACAGATGCCTACCTGTTGTGAGCCGGTACGGTTCGAAGCTTATCCTACCTCTGGTGACTCACCAGGTCAACCAGAGCTGATTAATGCCCAACTTACCTGCCAAAGCACGCGCGAAACGAAACCCTTTAACCAGCATATGGCCAACCACTACCACTACAAGTATTTATTCGCGTTTGGCCAGCTGGGCAATGGAGTACCCAGGCACCGAAGTGCGCAGACACCGATGTATTCGGGGTTTGCTGATCTCTCGTAGTACTCGTGTAAACGTTTGATGAGTAACCGACGAAAGTAAACTCTCTATCACACATTTTGCTGCCACAAATGTTTGCATTACAAACATTCCTACCTGCGGCATCCCCATTCACCACATAAATACGCAAGTTACCCAATTGCACACATTTGTAGGACAAGGTAGCCCGTCATGTAATTTTGCTGGGTGAACGACCGGTCTGCTTCGGAAGATTTGTCATGGATACTAGTTTTCAGTAACCTGGCCGACACCCAAACGACGGGCTGACGCGTCTGAGATACTAATGCATCAGGCTACCAGACCGACATCTCGAACGATGGCTTTGATATCTCACGCGCCTCGGTTACTAGGCCTTGCCCGGCCATTTATGCGCCAACCTGCGTTCGCCCCGTCGATACATTTCTTTCAGCTCATCAAGCTGGAACAGCTCTGTCGCGGGACGGCAAAAGTTCGGCCTTGAGAACACTAGGCTGTGACCAGTAAGTAATTTAAAATGTCCAATGTTTAATTTACTCAAACTCATCACCTGCTTTGTACAATTGTTAAGATCGTTTAACAATTTTCGCCACCCTTAACTTTTGGATGCATACGCCAGAAGAAACCATGTAATTTATTTCGTCAAATTTCAAAAAGACCGATGAGTAATGTTTTGTTCTGTGAATGTCGCCGTGTGAGCAAACCTTACCGTGCCAATTTTATCGATACCCTGTACCTGAATCTATCGTTTCGAAACTGTTGGGCATCCCGACAAACCCTAAAAAATATTCCGTTGGCCACATGTGGATTCACGCTAATTGCTCGTAGAATATCGATGGGCAGCCGCTGTCCATTCTTTATTGCTCTGTAATAGAATCTTCGGGCAAGCTTCTCTTACATCGCTTGTAGAACCAGGCAAATTTCACTGTGAACACCCTGGGGAAGCTCCCCATTTTGCTTTCGTTTTCAAACCAGGAGCTTCATCATTTGTAAGACTGTGTGGTTTAACTTTGGCGGTGAGCGATTAAGTACGTCCGGCCAATGTTTTGTGCGACATCCCAGGTCTGTGACTTTTCTTGGTTTTCGCATTTCATATTGAACTGCATTTCAGCTAAGTAATTTATGGGTTATTGGTTTATGTTGTATGTGTAATTTACCGCTAATTTAAAATTCACTAGAATAAGCTTTGTTACGTGTAAATTATCGTCAACTTTGGCATGTTTTTAAAAAAGTAAGCTGTTATTATGGAAAATGCTTTGGAGCACATCCCCGTCCCTAGTGCTGATAACGAGCGGATATAATTCTTAAGAGTTGTTTTGGAAACCTTTTGTTGCAGTTATAGCTGCAAGGTTGACCCGCTTAAATGTAACATTATCTTAATAAATTTATTTGAAATTTCGTAGCTGAGCACCACACAATATTTTTCATCGCATAGGAGGTTTTCTATGATGAAAACTGTATCTCATGAAACCAATATTAATACGAATTAATTCCCGTACCCCATCATATCTTCCAAGGTATGAATATTGAGAGTGAGTTCAACCTTATTTCAAAATAAACGTTGAGCCAATGAGCACATTCTTTTAGCTGGTTACCTACTTGTCGTACACCGGAATTTACTGGAAACACAATGTCAAGAAAGAAAATATAGTTTTATTCTTTTTTTATACAATCAAAAACATTCGTTAGTGGTATGTCTATCAAAATAACAATTTGCGTTTAATACGTGTATCTTCTCAAACTTACTTGAAGAGTTTGTCTCTTCCATTGGACTAAAGTCTTTCTATGCAAAATCAACCTTAGAGTTAAAAACGCTCAACAACTATAACGATCTAAAATGGCTTCCTCCATTACGCTATTTTTTCTAAATGCTTTGCGAGCTGCCATTCTTTGATATTTTTCAAACTGTATTCTTTCAAGTATAGTGTTGCTGTGCTTGGAACTAGGTCACTTTAAGCGCCTATATGTGGAGCATGTTGCCTATTTCCCTTCCGTCTAATATTTGACAATTTTGAAAATTTCAAATTAGTACTTCGTTCGTGGTGAGTATAGCAAGTCTTCAGCTGCTTTCTCTTAAAAATGGCAAGTCTTCTTCTTGCTGCCATCTAAGTTGGAGAGACGTAGCCCATTGGCTTGAACGAGGACATCCCTTTTTGTAAGTCGTTATCATCTCGCGTAGTGATGAAAAGCGAATCTAGCATTTCCAGCTTTCTGGTTGGTTATGCCTGGTATACCGTGGGGGAATTCGTTTGTATGCCTCTTCCATATATAAGCGGTTTCACGCTCGCTTTTCCTTACTAAAACCAATATCGTGAGTAACCCCCAAGAGGCCCTGTAGTAGTTCCGCGGATGATGAAAGTGACATGCCCCAGGTCGTCGCATGTCTCCCCTAGATGCAGCTAGAGAGGTTGGTAGTTTGTGGGGAACACAAGTCAGATTCTTTTACCACCATCGCAACAGAGCCCTATTGTGCTCGCACAGTTCCAACTATGCAGCACGTAGAAGGTCGCAGTTTTTTTTACATTCAGAGCTCCCAAGAACGCATATGTTTTATAAGTTGTTCATCAAAGTCAATGTAATGCATTCCAAATTATTAGAACTTGCATTCATTCATTGATTGCTTATGAATTTTCTTTCTTGGCGATTTGTTTCTAACCATTAGTAACTTCTATTGCTTGTCAACTTAATTATTTTGCATAGTTTCACGAATTCATACGACGCTGTTGTTTATTTAATTGTCAAAATACTGTATGGCGATTATTTTATTTAGCACCCAGGGCGTCTAGCAAAGACTTGCTTTATCATGCGCTCAGTTATCGCGAGGCATGCGCAATAAGCGACGCGGTTGCAGATTACGTAAGGACATAGCTTTTTTAAGTGCGCAAAGGAATTCCTACCTGGGCTTTTCGCATTTGGGCTTACAATTATTCAACTTACTTTTTGCTTGCATAATTTCCGCATAGTATTTATTTCACGAATTTGTTGCAATAACACATATTTTAATCATTTAACTTCTAAATAGTTTTTCTGATTTTTATGAACGCGGTATAGCCCTTATGTTTATATTAATAATCAGGTTATGGGATTTCTTTGAATTTAACGAACGAGATTTTATGTATGCGAAATTTTTATTTTTACAGTCGCAACAGTATAATAGATAGAAAGTAAATTTCAGGTGAATGTACCTACTACATTCAATTGCAATAATTACATGATGTTTGTTTTAGATTCAGAATTGGGTGAAAGCTATCGCACTAATTTGTCAAATCTAATAATTGGGTAAGTAATTTGTGATTGCGTTCAAATTCGATATGAAGGTACCATCATTTGGAATATGTAAAAGTGTTAAGTGATAACCTATTTTTACCTGCGCATTAATAACGATAGTTAACACTTTTTCTCTCAGTAATTAGTATTGATCATTCTTTCACGTTAAAAGCAAACCATAATGTTAGCTCTGTATTTTACTGTTTTGGTAAGTAGCAATAATAGTTTAACAATGTGATTTCTTTTATTTACGTTAAAATATATTTTCATTGTAGATTGTGACTAATAATTTAGCACACTCTAAACGTTCTAAGGATTTGGTTGAGGAAATAACGAGCGATAACCAGAAGCATGTAACAACGGTGGATATGAACAGAAAAGGTAATTGTTTACTATCTGTTTATATATTATGTAGGCTTGTGCGATTTAATCCTTGGCGAATGAACAATCGATTTATCGAAAACCCCGATTTTTTTAGATTAATCAAAATATCGATTTTTTCCAAATAGATTCGAATCGTGATTATTTTCATATCTTTAATTTCTCGATCTCTTTGATGAACAGACAAATATATTGAATTTGCCACCGCAATAAGCCATTTCACTCATCGAATCAAGTAAAATTCAAATTTTTTGCCAAAGCTGGTTTCTATTTTATAAAATTAGTTTAATTCGATTACATTAAACCTGCTAACATTTTATTTAATTCCCTGTTATTATATTCGAGTGTATTAAACTGAATTTAATGTATTTAATCGAATTCAATTCGATTTGATTTTTATAAGATTCGATTCTATTAAATTGAGTTAGATGTAATTTTGGTAAATTTTATTAAGTTTGATGTTATAGAACTCAATTCGATTATAGTTTACTGAATTTAATTCCCTTTAATTAAATTTAATTCGATATTTTTATAGTCGACCAGATTGTATTAATCAATTTCGATTCTGTCGCTCAACCATTTGGGTTGAATCGAATTTCATAAAATAAAATCGATTTTTCGATTTTTTATCAAAGCCTGCACCAATTTCATAAAAATCAATTGAATTCGCTTGATTTAAATTCGATAAAATGTTACTAAATTCTATTCAATTAAGTTATTACATTCGAGTGTAATAAATTGAATTTGATCCAATTTTATTAAATTGGACGTATGTAGTTTCACTGAATTCAATGCGATTTGATCTTTATTGAATATAACTTTATTAAATTCACTTCGATTAAGTTGATTAAATAGCATTCGATCTTGTTAAATTGAATTAAAATAAATGTTAATTGATTTTATCAAATTCAATATTCCGATATTATTAAACTAATTTCGATAAAATTCAATTTAATTTTACTTGATTCAACTGAATTCGACTTGATTTGATTTGAATTAATTTCAGATTTGATTTTGTTAAAAATTGATTATATTCCACCGAATTTCATCGTGGCTCAATCAAATGGCACTGAATCTGATCTAATCAAAGCACACAAAATCAACCCATCGATTATTTACCCCAGCTTGTACTTATTCTAGAAAATTCAGTTAAATTTATTTGTATTAAATTCCATTAAATTTTATAAAATATAATTCGAAGAATTGTGTTTGGTTATACTACATTTAAATCGATTATATTTTATTTAGTTCGACTAGAATCGATAAAACACATTCGGCCATGTTGCTTAATCAAATTGAATCGAATCAAATAAATATAACTTTTTAGTTTTTTAATACATTATTTTTCTAGCTAATTCCAGTATTGAAGTTGAAACCGCATCTACAGCCACGAGTCAAAGTACTAGTTCCGACCATAACACAAATCTTCATAAAGTCAGCATGTTCAAACCTCCAGGAATTACTTGTGTCGATAAAATGGTCCACAAAAATTTACCAACGAATATATTCGAGTACTTCAACCCTTCCCACATAATCCGCCCACTTGCAGACAGAATCACAGCCACACTGACGCCCCACCCGAATAATGGCCTAGCGAATTACTTGAACCCCTATTACTTATGGAAACAAATCAGTTACAAAGGGCAGCAACTGCTGTCGAATCCAAATGCAGCCATCTATGGACTTGGGCAGAGTGGAGCTCATGACTACCCTTTTCCTTACAGACTATACAAGTCTCAGCTTGGGTCAGCCAATGAGACAGTACTCTAACGGGCCTTTGGGACAATGTAATGGAATTGTGTACGAGTATATTAAAACTTTTTATTTCCTCTCGACTTGTTAAAAGGTTTACTGTCGTCTGAACTGACTCCATAAATGAGTCTTTACAGGCGCGGTGCCTGTAAAATCCTGCCATCGCGACTTTACAAGCACCTTGTTTTTTAATAGATATATCCTTTATTAATCACTAATATATTTTTTTAGGATTTTCAGCAAGAGGAAATAAAACGTTGTACGCGGCTCGCTTACAATTAGCGTTTATTGGGGCTCACCCGATTACAGGGCTCGCCCCTACGTCGCTCACCCTGCAAATTATCCGGCTCGCCCATAAAGGCTAATTTACTAAGCTTGCCATTTAAATAATTATTATTTAAAAATAATGAGGTGTGTAAATGTGGAGATTTTTTAATTGAATAATTTTGCTAAGTGCTGTTGCATTTCACACAATGTGATAGTTTTTAGATGAACATAGGATTTGCAAGCAACTTGGTAACTTTAAGAAAAAAAAATTAAAAATATCTAATAACCATTTAAAAAAAGTGAAAAGTATATCTTGATTTAAACCAACATAAAACTGAAAACTACTCAGTTTTTTCGCTCTAACTAAACTTCTGTAAAAGTGTTCTTCCCTATTTTCTTGTACCATTGCTTGCGAATTCAATAAAAAAATTTGATTTTGACTAGATGTGTCTTTGAAATTCTTTCTGCACATTTTGCATTGCAATGAATAATCTCTCAAAGGCTTGACTGACTTTGCTGCTACCATCTCATCTCTTTTTTTCAATGTTTTGCTTCCTATTGAATGTATTTAACCAAAGTCTAATAAAATGTGAAATTGACTTGTTTAAATCAGCATGATCGTACCGCGATCAAAAGAAAGTCTTCCAGAGAATTTGCAAAAGACAAAAACAGCAGAAAGGGGACAATATAGAAAACTCCTAAAAATATGCCTTCAGGTACTTGGTAAACGCTACAAATAAATATTAGTGTAATCTTAAACACAGCTGTTTTTGATGACAGTGCGATCCACTGCGGGTCATTGAGAATCGAGTAAATAAACAATGAATTTGTTATGTTCTTTTAGAATTTTTAACGACTTCTTGATTTTCGCGCCCTGATCGATGGCAGAGACGATATTTTAGTTCCGATAGAGGAGACCGAATTCCGTTGTGCAAGAGCTTCACACCCGATCTCGCCATAAACGCTAATTGAACGCCTTATTTTCGTTGATTTGTTTGTTATTGCGATTGAGGGCAGAAGATAACATTTGGAAGCAGATAGGCAACGAAGCCAGACGTGGGAGAGTGGAAGCGCGCTATTTTCACATAACGTACGCTGTGAAGTTAATTACATTAGACTTCTAACTGCTTAAAAATGTTAGACGGTCCCGTTATCGTAGATTAAGTGCCGTCCGACCCCACAACAATCGAATGCGGTCGAATTACTACACTTAAATAAGTGGTCCTTGTGAATTTTTGGCTCCGCTGATTGATCGTCTCAGTAAATCAGCTTCTCTCGCAGCAAAATTTTCGCATCTCTGCCGTGTCATCTTCTTGGGTCATAGACTTCTGGATTTACTGGGCGGATAAAAATTACTTTACGGGATTTACTTGATGCAATTATAAATATCAAATTCTGCCTTTTTATTTTATCGACTGGCCTGGGATCGCTCTCTTATGCTTTTCGATCTCCTTCCACTTTGTTTACCTAAGGGAACCTAAGTGGGGAACATAGGGAATTTGCGAGATTCGCGTGTTGCTACCTCACACAAAATACTGGTTGCAATCAGGTACATCTTCTGGCGACTGAGCGATGGACATCTGGATTTATGTAACCCCTGCTGGGGCCCAGATGCTTTCATGCAGCGACTGGGTGGCTCTTATGACTGTGCTAGCGTCTACAAATTGATAATGACGATCAGCACGTTTTCAAATAATTTATAGGCACGGGAAACGATCCAAGTCATGCCACTAGTGAAATGCTGGCCTTTTCGTCGACCTTTCCGGGGAACAGCTCAACTCCCAGGTCTAGTAAAAGTCCTCTTATATAGCACTAAATGAATGTTTACGCAGCTGGAGTTTTCTAAACTTCGTTACTTACACCAAACTGATACTGTTTTTGAGCCTCTCTCCGTCAGGGAGAGCAGTAAATATTAATGTACAAGTTGGATTATGACCAGTCTAATAGCTTGTAACTCATGACGTCACCGTTGGCATAATTTTTTCTGATAGCAATGAATATGAATAGCGACCAGCTCCAGTTGCCGTCGAATATTTCCACTATAGTCTTGTATGTTCAATATAATTTTTACTCTTGTGTTTGACTGTACTTTGTACAACCGTATGTAAGTGAATTAATGAGCGAATTAAACATTTCCTTCTGGAAGATGCCACCATCTGTTAGGCGAGAATTTATAATCCAACGGCGCCTACCAAATTATTATTACATACTTTCTAGGTTCCTCCCAAACATTTCTTAGACAGAAACATCTACGCTTTCAGTATAGACCCGCGCATGTGTCCCACTGTTACTAGCTGTGTGCACTTTTGGTTTGACCGCTTGTGGTAAATAATTTTTAGAGTATAACTTACTATGTGCTAATACTGAAAAAAGTAAATACGAAATACAAAAACAATAATATACTAAATCTTTGCCTTTGGTTTCTTCCCAATGCTGACTGACGTGCAGCTCCTGCCCTAACTTTTCCAGACAGACCAAATTTGTCGCCGAACCCCTTTTGTCATTATCTGTAACTTACCAGGCTTCCCATCGAGCCAAGATCCTGAATACTTTCATTCATCGAGACTGTTTTGAGCTGGAGACCAGCCCATTCCTTCAGAATTAGTTATTATTAAATTACTGCATTGAGCTGTAATTACCCATTTCATGTGTGTGTAATTGTAAATGTATATCATCCTTCATTTTAAATGTTATATATATATATATATATATATATAATGTAAAAGTACATTTTTTCAGCTGATGTGGTTACATTGTAGGAGAAATTTTGACTGGGATAGGGGCGAAAAGCTCCAATCTCAGTACTTGGCAGGATTCAGCTTGACTGGTTAATTAAGAAGACCACTTGTAATTATAAAGTCGACGTTTCGATTTTATTTAAATCATTATCAAGACCTAAATTACTATATGGTACCGACACATGATTAATGAAAAAACATGTGTAGATTGAATGTCTTTACAAAACATGGGGAAAAGCCGCAGATCCAACAGAAATGATGCATGGGTTAGGTTATATATATATATATATATTGGTAACTGTTCAAATAACGAACAAAAAGTTTGAGTCTTACCTCGTCTGAGAGACTAAACCCAATTTGAATACGTTGGCTATGCTGTGGCCAGTCTCTCAAAATTGCTTCCCCTTAGAATGTACTGCAGTGACACCACCTTTTAGGGAATTTACAATAGTTTGATAACAGGCCAGCGCCGACTGCCTGCTGAAAACTTTCTTATAGTATTGTGTGTGGGATATAGTAGGTATACCAAGATACATTCCCTTTATTTCCACTGTGCAGCAAAAAAGTAGTCGCGTTTTCAGCCCGAAAAATAGCTCCAACTACATAATGACAAAGGTAGGTCCACTTCAAACAGTAAACACATCCACCTACCAAAGCCCAGAACCAGCTCGTTCATGGTGGGACCTGCTCAACCCTTGGCTGAGTTATTTTACCATAGTGGCTCCGATAGTATCGATCCCACTTTAAAGCACCGATTGATTCCTAGAAATGCAATAACTCCTCGCATGTATGGCCTGCCTAAGATACATAAGGAGGGCGGGCCGTTGAGACCAATTGTCAGCGCGATCAATTCTCCTACACATGCTTTGGCAAGACATTTAACCAGTATACTACAGCCTCTAACTGGTAAAACAGACTCCTTTGTCAAGGATTCAGCAGATTTTGTCCAGAAACTAAAGAACATAAAGTTAAACAAAGATGATCTCTTAGTCAGTTTCGACGTAGTATCACTCTTCACGAAAGTGCCGGTTGATGAGGTGCTAGTAATGCTCAAAGATCTCTTGCCTACAGACCAAGTTGAACTTGTCGAAATTTGCTTGAAAAGCACTTATTTCAGTTGGAACAATAAAATATACGAACAAGTCGAAGGAGCGGCCATGGGTTTTCCGCTATCACCTGTTATCGCTAATATCTATATGGAAACTTTTGAAACCAAGGCTCTCGAACAAGCGCAGCTAAAACCGACTTGCTGGTTGAGATATGTAGATGATACCTTTGTCATCTGGTCACATGGACGCCAGACATTTAATCTGTTTCTAAAACACCTGAATTCCGTACATCCCAACATACAATTCACAATGGAAGTAGAGGAAAATTGCAGTATTCCATTTCTAAACGTCCTGGTGAAACGTAAATCAGGTGGCAGTTTAGGACATGCAGTCTATAGAAAGAAAACACACACGGACAGATATCTAAATGCTAACTCACACCATCATCCAATGCAAAAAGCAACAGTTCTCCAGACTCTGGCGACAAGAGCCGTTCGTATCTCAGACGAGGAAAATCTAGAGAGAGAAAAGCTACATCTGTTTGACTCTTTACAAACACTGAAAAAAATATCGTTCGTGATATCAATAAAGGGCGTTTATTGAGGGTCATTTAATTGATATAACGTACGATTCGTTAATACCACGAAATAAAAATGTGCCCTACTTCATTAGCTAATAATCGCATTCATTAAAACAACAAATATTCATTCATTGAAAATTAAGTACGACTGATCATAATTTAATGTAACTATTTATTGGTTACATTAAAATGGTTGTATATTTGACGAACATTTTTTTGGTACCAACATTATATTAATAAACGCATTCATTAATCACACCAAAAAGTCTCCATAATCTACAACATCATTTCAAGGTACTATGTCATCGACTAGTAATCGACATTCATTGGTTTGATAACAAAATTCGTATTCTTATAATCACGAGTTATAGTTTAACTAAATTGATTTATAATATCAACGTTGAAGTTCATTAGGTGATGAAAAGCGTTATTGTCTCAATGAAAATTTTTATTGAGGCAACACACTCGGTTATTAGCAAATGTGCATTTTTCAGATTCGACGCGTATTGCATATTGTATTTCAGAATCAGTTTGTGCTTCTGAATCTAACGACGGCGACGTACGCTCCACGTTTTAAGTTTGCCAAACTTTTGTAAGTGTAAGTGTTTTTACTCGATCAAGGTAAGTGTCTACACCCATTATATAGTATACAATATGTATCTATGCGCCGATAGTGGTTTCTGGAAGCTGCAAATAATTTTTGTAGGGTGACAATAGGGTCCATTTTATTAACTTTTTTGCTTACGTTTATAAAAGCCGGCGTAGGCGTTGTTTAGATTTGAGGAAACAATAGGAACTTTTCTTTCAAACATAATGCAAAACAAAAGTTTACTAATTGATGTTTATGTCTACTTGCAGAAGCGCATAATGTTTGTTCCTTCTTGTTGACAATAATGTCAGAGATAAAAATATTCGAGGCCTACTGGACGAACTTAGAGGGGAGAGACTAAATGAGAGTAGGTATTTGTGTAACTTTCAAAAGGAATGTTTACTTATATGCAGATTTGTCTTACAGATAGTCGAGATGCTGTCATAATATGGGCTCTGCGTTATGAAGACTGTTGAAGTTTAGTTGATATTTTATTTAAGTACCTTACCTGGTATTATAAGTTATGTATAGTTACCAGAATTGTATTTCTGTAATAAACTTTTAATAGATGCTTGGATTTTTTGTTCCCTAATCCCTAATATTAGTAGCTCCATGTGATGATGCGAACAATATACAATAATAGTAATAATAATAATAAAATAACAATAATGATATTAATAAAAGAAATAATTAATACTATGAATGATGGTAATGGTATTAACGAACGAATTAATAAATCAATGAAAATCAAAACATTAATTAAATACAGGTGGACTTACTTCAATAAAATAATTTCATCATCCCAATCAATAGATTCATGTATTCAATAAATCAATTCATCACTTAATGAATGACGTTCATCATTTCTGGTATCAAAATTAATACATTTGTTGATTAATGAAATAACTGTGTTTATTGAAACAAGAAACAATGTCAATTAACTTGGTCATTGATACAATGAATAACAACGTTAAATAATACCCGTGTATTAATAATTTTATAAAGTGTGTTTCATCTAAGCAATAACACTTTTCGTTGGACCAAAATTAATAAACTAATCATTAATACAATAACTGTTTTCGTTGAATACATGTTCATTTTTGGTTCAGTGAAGGAACGGATACACAACTACCGCCATACGAAAAGCACTAGACAAGGCTATGACAAAAAAGGCTAAAGAAGAATCTCCACCTCTGGAAGGCTTAGCATTTCTACCTTACGTTAAAGGCTCGACTGATAAGATAGGACGTGTCCTGCAACGATGCAACATCAAAACGGTGTTTACGAGCAAGGAAACTTTGGGTAACTGCTTCAGATCGGTAAAAGACACGATTCCAAGTTTAAAAACCGCTGGCGTATATCGCATTCCTTGTTCTTGCGGCTCGAGTTACATTGGACAGACTGGTCGTTCCGTTGATCTAAGACTCCAAGAACATAAAGGCGATTGCAAACACAAACGCATCACAAAATCAGCCGTAGCTGAGCATACTTTTACAATAGAAAAACATCCAAATAATATCAACAGGGAAGATGGCTTTAAACTTAGTAAAACGTGGACCCCTGTGATACACGATCTAAAGCATTACAACCACTGTGCGTCATACGGCCACGCCCCACGGATTACGTTGCACTCGGATGACCAACCAGCGTTACGCCACTCCGCGCGCCTGGCACAGAGGACTATAAATAGCTCCACACCGACCTTCGGTTCTTAGTGCGACTTTCACTCTGATGATGCAAGCTGCAAGGTCTTGCGAAACGTTAGTGAATATGAATGGACAAACAGCAAAACAGCCAAATCTGCCTAAGTATCCTCGTTCTCAAGATACTCAAACAACACGAGCCACCAAAGAGCATGGCCATCGCGCGGGTTTTTGGTCGACTTCAAAAGGTGCAAGGCACATTAAGCCAGAAAATGCTGGGTGTTCATATACAAATACTACGCGGTCTAAGCCGAAATTCTATGCTAAGGAGAATAATTCGAGTACCCGTGAAAGCCTCAAACAGTACATAACGTTTCTACCAATTTGACATTTATAAACACCTGCAGTTTTAGAATAAGACTCTGCCTATTTCTCACTGCAACTGGTTGCTAGCACTTTTTAGTCTTTTACTTGTCATAAAGAAGTTTTTCTACTCCCGCATGTATATATTCTGTTTTCTTCACAATCTACAGAATGGATATGTAGGCAATTGTAGTTAACTGAACGTATATGATTTCATATCCACACAAGGGTGGATATGAAATACACCAATCACAAACCACGTTAGTCGTGATTACCTAGGCAACTTTCATTAATTGTTTGTTTTGCAATGGGCACGCCCTGCTGTGCCCTGTTTGTGGCAAACGTGATTTTGTTGTAAGATATCTTATTAATTAGCGTTGAATAAATTTTCTTTGAATTTTCCATTCTTTTCCATTGATAGGTCGTAGAAAAAATACACTGTACAACTCGAGTGGAATGTCCATATCGCCCTCGGATAATTGAGCACTCCGCCTACGGCGTCGTGCTCAAACTTTATCCTCGTGCGATATGGACATCATATCCACTCTCGTTGTACAAACTACTATTTCACTTGTAATAGTACTTTACCTTCTCCTGGTTTTTACTTTATCCCTCTCCATATCCTCCTCAGTTTCTCTTCTTCCAGCAAGCGGTGAAATGAGCACTAATGCTCAAGAACAAAAACGCAGCGTTTTGAAAGGATATTACAATTGTACAGAAATGGTTATTAAGGTACTACACTGAGAGAAGATTACAACATTTATAAAGTTCAGAGTTATGGTAAAAAGGTTAACAAAAAGAAGCTAAGGTTAAGGATTGGGTTATAGAGAGTAGTCATGTCGAGAATCAATCATTTTATAAGATTCTTTGCTCATTAAGGAGAAAATAGAAACACAGCAGCTGCAAACGTTTGGCCATCGGTGCAAGATTGAGGGAGACGGCTATCCAAGAAAAATTGAAGAAAGAACAGAAAGATCAAGAAAGTCATAGAACCAAATGACTGCAAAACTTTTGAAGAGAATCGATGTTTATGAAGACATGGCATTTATAACCAAAACCTTGACACCATGAAGACTTCATGATGAAGTACGATTAAGTAAAAGAACAATTCCGGTATAATAATACAAGGGAATTAGTTTATAATTACTATTTGATTACGCACTTTCCGGCGGCATAGCAGGACCTCCATCAGGCTTACTTTCTAGAGAAAAGGGCAGTATCCTACAGTCGAACGAATAACCATCTTCCCGCATTTCAAACCAACATAACAACCTATACAGCCTTCTTGAATGATGTTTAGATACGTTGTTTACTATTATAAAAGGTTTATCTATGCAAAAATGTATTAGTTTATCTCTTGATGAGTGGTTCTAGCGATGCCGGTCTTGCCTGTAACATAGGTTATATGATGTAACCGTTTTAAAAGCCATTATATATTTTTGCGTTGACCGCTTGTTAATTTCAAAATTGATGAATTATTTTTCCCAAAAAGGGATGGATTAATAGACGTCATTAATACACTGTTTTTGATTAATACACTTTTCATTAATTAACTGTTTTTTAAAAAAGGATGGATTAATAGATCTATTACTACACTGTTTTTGATTAATACACTCGTTTTCAATAGTAACTGTTTTTGTGATTTTGACGTTTTGATGATATTTTGCATGGAGGTTAGTTGTATTAATCAAATTTTTCGCCACAAAAAAAGATTTTGCGGTCAACGAAAAAAATTTGTAATCAACTCGTTTGTTAATGGGCGATTAATAATCTCAACTATTAAAGGCACTCACTCGCTATCGCTCGTTCGTGCTTTCCACAGTTTCGTCTTCATTAACACACTTGTTGGTTAAATCACTATTAATAGCAAGCAAATATAAACAAAAGCAGCATCAAGTTTACCATGATTGTCAAACATGTTTCTTCTTCTTTTCGCAAATTTGTTGACATCCATTAAGTTACATTGGTCTCTTATATATTGATTGCGCAATCGGTTCAATCTCGTTTTCCAGCAATTATCCTTAATTTATTCGTCTCTGTAGTACGTATACATTGTTTTTCCTCTTCTAATACCATATGTTTTTATTCATTTTCAAAATTTCTAGATGCTAATGCTTGATACCAGATTTCCATATTCCTCTGTAGATCGTTTCATTATGTGCAAAAAGAACTAGATCATCGGCCAATGTATATTCTTTAATCCACATTGGTGTTACATTCATATGGTCCACGTTTAGTGTAATTGTTATCAAGTTTGTTTCTGTAATAATGTCATTCATGGCTATATTGAATAAAACTGGACCTATACTAAATTTCAAATAAGCATGCAGTATTTGAAACTGCGTAGTATTCATTACTATGGTCATGATTGGTCCAAACAAAGTCATCATTACAACCATCTAAAAATCAGATATTTTTTCATAATCTAATAAACAGTGGATTCTGACGAGAAGTGCAGCATAAAGAAGATCTATAGACGTTTTGAGTTACATTGCACTTATATTTTCCTAGTGTAAAACTAAGTTCGAGTTTAAAGCGACACCTACTGCATTATTATTTGAAATGTAGTATAGCATTGCTCCTTGCCTTATCCCTTTATTTATTGTAAATGGTTATCGGTTTTTACTCACCTTCTAGACTTTTTATACATACTCACTTAAAGTTACCTTGCAAAAAACTTGATCAAAGACATTTCCATCTTTCCGTTGGTTGCTTGATAGTATTAAAAGTAAGCTACAAACATATAGGTAGTTAACTTAGTCCAGTCATTATAATATTTTAGGTTACAAAAGGTCATGAAGTTTTGAAACTTGGCAGGAATGTCCACCCATATGCCCTAACTATGGCTCTTAATTTGCGACCTCGGGAGGTCGCCGCTCGCGCCGCCATCTTGGAAAAATGGCGCCCAAAAACAGTTTTTGGCGTATAACTCCGCTCCTGTTAATCCTATGCAAAAGAGTTCTTATGATAAATTAAATAGAATAAAATTTGCTACTAAACAATACTAATAATATTTTTTTGTCAGATCGATAGTTTTCGAGTTAAAGGGCTTAGAAATAAAACGAACATTTTGAATTCGCAAAAAATCTGTATTTTCAACAGTTTTTTCACATTAACCACAAATTAACTTATCTATAGTTTGTTGTACAGAAACACTATTAAAACCAATACATATTGCAACTCGTTTCTACACCACCCATGAGGTAGAGTGCATCGGCGCGTTTTTTACGTGGTTTCCACAGTAGGCCTAATCCACAATCGAATTGATTACCTACTTGCTTTTCCGCAGCTTTGCACGTTGCGCTAGTTTTGGCGCAAATGATTTTTCCGAGTCACCAGCCTCTTC
Organism: Agriotes lineatus; assembly: GCA_940337035.1. Lineage (NCBI taxonomy): Eukaryota > Metazoa > Arthropoda > Insecta > Coleoptera > Elateridae > Agriotes > Agriotes lineatus. Next base: position 9,828 of record CALNHX010010324.1, on the reverse strand, counting down.
TTCTTCTCTTCCATTCTCCTCGTACATTTGTAAGGAGTCAAGAATATCTGCAGCCTCATTATCGTCCTCTTCGTCAGAATCTTCCTCAATGTCAGGAATGTTTTCGCAAGCTACACCATTACAATAGAAACAGAGTGCCGAACATTTTAACCCGATCTTCCGACACCCGCATGCCGCGCCACAGCCTTTTTTACATCTGCAAGAAATTGACTGGAGAAGTATGTCGGGGGATGGCTGTTGTGTTGCGCGAACAGCAACAATCCCTGTTCTTGTTTTCTGCCAACCGTATTCCTCCGGGTTTTTCGTAATGCCATTCCACATTTGAACTTGATGATATGTCCGTAGGCAATGCTGACGTGCAGAATCTTCTGTGGGAGGCAGGGAGGCAAGGTTAAATTTGTTTTTGGAAACAGCCTTCACAAAACATTCGTATAGGAAGAAATCCAATGAGTCGTTTTCATGCGATGCACCGTACAATACCAATAAAAATGATTTTCCAGCTATAGCGAGAGCATTAACGTCTGCTTCTGGATGTTGAAAGATTTTAATAGTATGAGCCAACTTGTCGTTCTTTTGAAGGAGATTGAAAAATTTGATTTTTCTCTGTTAGAACAGAACACAGGTGGTATCGCAACCACTGAATGCATGGAGAAACTGAAATTCTTCGCTACGGTATTTTTGTAGTTGAGGCTTTTCCCAGAAAATATCTGTTCCACAATTTTTCCTCTGGCTGGTTTTCGCAAAAAAAACATTGGCATGATCTCGTGCTCTTGCGGTTAACAGAACCAATAGATCTAAGTCTTCCCCTACAACATAAACAAACGGATATGAAGAGGACATATCGAGCGCCGTTTGGACGATGAGAAAATCTGCATCCTCCATGGATTGCTTTACTGTATAATCATGCTCTTCAAAGTTCTTCATTAACATAGGAATTAAACGCCTTTTGTTCGAATCGGTGGACAGAAACTTTTCTTGCGAAACAGTGGAAATAATTGCTTCATCGCAAAACGATATCAGCGCAGGTTTGCTACCTGAAACGTCGATGTCTTTTCGCGCTTTTCGTGCTCATGCTATCGAAGTTATCCGGATAACCGTCAAAAACTACACATGCGTTTGATCCACAGTGCCGCTTAACGTATTCCACATAAAGTATACAAATTGTTCCGAACGAATCGTTGCGATGCCATACCACTCGGTGCAACAAAAATCCACCGTCCAGAACATGAAAGCTTCGGCTCTGTTGTTCAGATGGATCAACGGACGTGAATGCTTTGAACAAAGAAGATGTGGTTGGTACTCAGTATAGTCTCTTTTTATCTCGCGCAGATTTGGACACGTACATGCGGTAGCCGTATACCGTGCGTCCACGAGACTACGCACCATGGCGCTGGAATGATACTAGTTTATTTTAAAGATCTACTCTTTCGGTGACAATTGATGGTCAAACGGTTGCTAAGCATTGACCATTAAAATTGTGCCTTCTGAAATGATCGAACGATTTTGAATGGTCTTGGTTATACAACGTATGAATAATATGTGGGTGGCACTGTAAGTCGATGTCAAATTCGAGGTTATCAGGTTAGGTTTTGCGTCAATCTGTGTCAAAACTGACGCAAAACCTAACCTGCTAAAGTAGCATTTGACACCATATGTCAAATTGAATACGACTTAATCGTTTATTGCCATAGAAAAATAAATATAATATGGTTTGTTATTAAGATGTTTCGTAAAAGCAAGAGCTGATCTTTGGGATACATTAACGTTGCCCTGATTCCATGGTGCGAAACCATGTGGACACACGGTATATGTATTATACATACATTGCTAGCTGGGCCTGGAAACGGCCTAAAACATTACGGCGCCGACATAGTCTCACTGTGAGTATAACGCGTCTTATGCGCATGCCTGAGAATTCAAACTCCGCCATTAGATGCGAATTTTAAACTTGATTACTACGCCGACGCGCTTGCTCACAGCTCACCATATACATTGAAGAGTTGGTTGTCTGTCTCACTTCCAACGTGACCCCCCAACTCATAGCCGCTAGCAATATAGTTCTTTAAATATATGCGTTCCAACGTGGAAATTAATATTCTTCGGCGGATACAAACGACTGGCATTGTGCATGTGTGTAAACGTAACCCAACGTTGTAAACATGACAGCATATGACGACATTTGCTATAATATAACAAATATCGTAATATGCTGTCACTTTAACAACGTTGTTCCACTTTAACACAAGTCCAATGATCAACTTTCCGTATTGTCCATGTCGAGTAGATCTGCCCTATTGGGGGACTTTCATTGGAACAGTGCAGGGTGTTGGGGTCCCACGTGTCATTGTATGTAATGGATATAATGATTTTATTAGGTAAAAATAGATAAAGTGAAAAAATTCGTGTGAAAACGCAGTTTTTTCGCTAATTCGAAATTTTCGCTCTCCTTCACATCCCGCTAACTCGAAAACTATCAATCTGACAAGAAAATGTTTATTAGTGTTCTTTTGTAGAAAATTGTATCCTCTTTAATTTATAATCAAAACTTTTTTGCATAGGATTAACAGGAACGGAGTTATACCCCAAAAACTGTTTTTGGGCGCCATTTTTCCAAGATGGCGGCGCGAGCGGCGACCTCCCAAGGTCGCAAATTAAGATCCATCGTTAGGGCATATGGGTCGACATTCCTGCCAAGTTTCAAAACTTCATGACCTTTTGTAAGCAAATCCGTTTCATTTCCTTTTAATGACTGTACTAATTGTCCTATCGCTAATAAACCTATACAGCATCTATAGCACCATTAAACAATAAGTAAATAATATTTCTATGTATAACATTCCCAATTTATTTAAGTAGTCTACCTATACAACATTTAAAGCTTCGATGTTTCGCATATCCTGAATTTTTAAGTTTTTTCACAATGTTGGCCATGAGCTGATCTTCTCTATCATTTTCCATTTCGTACTGGTGTTGAAAGATTGCAATGTGAAATAAATCTTTGAACTATAACTTACCTTAATTTGGGTTCATCGCTCTGCAACCATTTTGGGGAATCAATTTCGTGGTTCTGCTTCGTTCCTTGAATGTGGATGATGTTCCTGTAAGCAGCATTTCAGGTGACTTTCCAAAATCACATTCTGTGGATTTTACCTGGAACCAAACCCATATCACTGTATATAAGCAGCGGAAGCAGGACATCTTAAACGGTAGGCTCTAGTTTTCTTTTATATTGCTGGCTTTATTCTAAGCGTTACGATTTACAACTCCTTTTCGTCACGGGCAAACGCTTGTTCTCGTTTCAGGCGCAAACACCCTTTAAGTTATGATATGTTAATTAGTGTATTTGGATTCGATTTCTACATAAAGGGATTTTACCATTCTAGGTCTGGGGTCACATTGCCGAGGTACATTACCTGCCGCCGAGGGTTGCAAATACGAAATAGCCTCTTAACCATAGAACAACCACCGTTATAGCTGTGCTGGGGCTCGAGCATCTTCTGAGGCATCTACTACCTGCCTGGTGACCGACAGGGACTAGCAACATAAGATCTAATGAACTATTCTACCGGGTGTCTTAAAATGAATTACATCTAGTATGCTTTGAATTTCCCATAATGCAATTTAAAATTTTACTTGAAATTGGCAAGACTGTAAGTCTATGTCAAATTCGAGGTTAGTAGGTTAGGTTTTGCGTCACTTTTGATACAGACTGGCACAAAACCTAACCTACTTATCTCGAATTTAACATAGACTTACATTCTTGCCAATTTCAAGTAAAATTTTAGATTTCATTATGGGAAATTCAAAGCATACTAGATGTAATTCATTTTAAGACACCCGGTATATCCGGCCGAGAATTTTAGAAAAACATGTACTTTGACACTAAAATAATTAGGAATATTAGTGGTCATTGAATGTCATTTTTAAATACTAATATGCAGGTGTGGAAACCTTTGCAAAACAAAATACAGAATCCCTAATACAAAAATTGTATGGATAAGCCAACGTCAAAAAAATTAAAATGTTTTTGTGTTTAGTGAATGGCCTATACTGGTTCATGTTAATGTTAATGAATTCTTTAAGTACCACATTTACTTTGTATTTAATGAAATATATTCAGGTACCGATGTAGGACAACTTTAAAGTTTAATTAAATTCGCTGTTTACAATGGTGAACAATCTGTCAAAATAATTTTGAGCGCTATTGTATTGGATGCGTCCCGCGTAGTACAACCGTATATTTTTATTCATTTAAACATGATAATTAATTTTTGTAAAGTAATTCTCCAAGATTCGACTTGCTTTTCGAAATTCAATCTTCGGGCTCTTACTTCAAACCTCAAGCTTGTGATTTATCAATTCGGTTGAATTAAGCTTGGCGTCTGTGGGACCTTTTATTTGTTATTAATATTTCTGACATGATAATATTCTTGCATTTGTGAGTTTTGAGACAAATTAAACATGAACCCATAATTCAACTTTTAGTTCGGAATGCTAATTTTGTATATGTTTTACTTGCTATTTAGTAATATCGCTATCTTATCATAGGTTACCAACCAGTATTTCGGTAGTGCTGAATACTCATACTTCCGTCAACCTGTATGGTTTACTTTTCTAGATATTCAAAGGAAGTAATGACCATCACATAGGTCAGGCTTTATATTTGCCGAAAATAAGACTCAACCGATAAAGGATAACGTCACAAAAGAGTACAAAATGTTTCAACCATTACACCGTGCTCCTCAAGAGACGCGCGCGCCGGACTTTTCCCGAAGAGACGGGGTTGTGCAGTTAGAATTTCGCTGAAGTTAGATGCGCTGCGGATATGCGGTTAGGCTCGAGCGATCTGCAGAGCTGCAGATGTGGCGGGTTCAAATCCTAGCGGGCTACATTTTGTTTTTTTTTTGAAAATTAGAATATTAGAAACGTGAAGATATTTTTACTCCTAACTTAATTTGATTTTTAAATTATTTAGTGTCACAATGTCGACGAGGGAAGTTTTGAGTAAAGCCCTTTACAGATTTTTATGGCAGGCGAAAGATTAACGTAAATAAACGGTTTCACAATAAAATGAATACATAATTTGCAGCTGATTTGTAGACCTGCAGGCGTCTTTAATTATAGGATTTTACAAGCTGGTGCATCCTTTCTATGTCACGACCCAGGCGACCTTAGCTGCTTCCTCCTTCTCGTCATCAAGGAACAATTCCGATCCTGGTTCTCGCCTCGTGAAATGTCAGAGGTTTGTCCAATGCCTCTATTTGTTTTGGCATTCCGCGAGCTGCGCCGATTTTAAAGATGTTCTCGTGAAAATTGTTTAACCGAAGTGCTTTCAACATTAAACCTTACTCGGGACGATGCATAATAGCGATGATTTGGCAATTTGGCCAATGCTGTAAAACTGATTTCGAGTACAAATCGAGCATTAAATTGTAGCTTAATCATAAATATTTAACTTTCATTTTGATCCCGATGTCTATCTGTGTTGTATAAACATTCTTGACATTCTTTTTAAATGTAAATAGCAAACACAGTTAAATTTTTACAAATGATTTTCAACATAACAAAGAATTGTTTACCGGTGGACATAAGCTTGCATTTAAACCTAAATAAATTGCTCCTGAACGTTGTAAAAGTCTCATAACATTAAATTCTGCATATTTATCTAAATATGTTCAGAATAGTTGAGATTTATTGGCTTAGCTAAGTTACAAAGACTACTACAAACCAAATTGTGTCAAAAATGAGAAATATTGCATCAAATAATACATTACCTATTTTATTTTTTCTTTATTTTGAAATTTGGATAGGCAAAGGTTGGATTGGAAAGGTGCAAAACAAAGGTTTTTAAATTCTCTAAATTTAGTAAAACCTTCAAGTTCCAAATGTTGAAGTTGCACCTTTGGTCATTGTTAAAAACTTAAAAATTATTTAAAGAATTGATACAATGGAATACTTTTAAATTTGAATATTTAGTAATTATTAATGCATATTTTCAAAGGTGTTTATGCAGAAATAAATAATCAGCTTATTGATATTCAGTTTCAAATTTGACTCAAATGTGAATTATCACAAATGCTGTTGAAACTCCTCGATATTTAAAGTACTCTATGTTTGAACAGCATTCTTCAGTATGTACAGTTAAAACTACCATTTGGCAGAAATAATTTTTATTAATGAAATACGTAGTCTTTATAAAGCATAATTTCAGAATTAAATTAAGTTAAACCAACCACCTTGGATCAGTTTCTGTATTACACAAATACTACGTTCTATAATGGCACAGCATCCTACAGCGGTGTAGCAGCCAAGATTGTCCCATTGGCGTTAGATGAACGAAACAAGTCCGATCAGTGACGATGTTGCGTGACAGACGAAAGGACGCCATTTGTGTCGTTTTGAGTTTGTATAAAGAAATTATAGCCTTTGCTATAGAATTTTTCCGCTGCAAAGTCAAACTTCTAAGTTAAATTTGAAATTTAAGTTTAAATCTTTTGGGTAAGCGTAACTGAGTGTTAGTAATTAATAATGTCAACTTGCAAAGCTAGTTATGAAAAAAAAATTAAGTAAGTATAAAGTTTGAAGTCTGGCTTAAGTACGAAATTATTATTTAAAATTAGCACTCAGAATTTGCATTTAACAGCGGGTGGTGGCAACCAAAGAACTGTCTTTTGTTGTAAAAGCAAAAATTTACAGTTACATTACAAAAGAGGCGACACTATTGCACCTAGGAGAAGGGATTATACACATGCAGGAATTACAGCTACAATACAGGACGATTATAGCGTAATTCAGCAATATAACATCAGATGGCAACGTTCACCTTTTCGAAACGGCGACTTCAATGGGTGGCGATGTTCGTAGCCATAATTCCGAAAAGGTAAACTGGGATTCCACTGACGATATACCCATCTCGGACTCTGGCTTCCTTAAGTCTCAATTTCGGGGCAATGTTTGTAGAAACTTTTTTGTTTATTTTGACCTAGAGATGACAATGTAGGTATTTGGAAGGAAAAAGCAATTAAGCAATGGTAGAGCCTCTGGTTCTAGACCAAGAAATGCGGGTTCCCACGTTGGACGGCCACAAAAATTTAATACTGAGCCTGCTGTGATTCTTCAAAATGCGGTTTTGACAACCGTAGGGTCTTAATGCCGAAACCTTCTTAAAGAGAAGCGACCGATTTTTATGCTGGTTTAAAAATTATTGTACGTGCCTGAAAGTTGTAAAAGCTCATGCTTTGCTAATTTTAACGACAATATTTAGGTCTAGATTTATTTCATTTAGAGTTGATAATTTTAAATTATTTTTCTATTTGCTGTCATATTACGTCGATACAGTGCGTCGTTAATAATTTTCTGCATAAAAACTTACAATGCCATTTTTAATATAGAAAAACGCAGTATTTTGAAAATATATTACTATTAAGTAGATTTGTGGAACTTTATTTCATCGGTGTTGTTATAGACTCTTAACCAGATTAATTTTAGTATCTTTAAGAGCTTCGTTTTGACAATCAAAGACCAGTATCATTACAATAATTATATAATCTGCTTTAGAACGCAATTGCTACAGCAATAATAACAAGGAATAAATAATTTGTACGATTAAATGCTATAATTTTTTTTTATGGATTTAATAAACGCCAATTAGAATAAGAAAATTTTTTCATTCGAACGTATTATTGAAGCAAACAAGTTAATGTTTGTTGTTTTTGAACTAAATACATCACAATAACTAGAGGGAAAACTGAGGAAAACTAAAGCTTATTATTTTAAATTAAATGTAATTAATTATGTGCAACATAGAATTTTAACAGTGCAAGTTAGATTTTTTTAATATACTGTTATGATATTGGTACAGGGGTCTAAAATCAGATTAATAAGATTAAAAGAATACAGTAATTAAAAATTATAAAGATGAATTTAAATGTGAATTGGATATTAAAATTATTAGGATGCATGTAGTAAAGAAACAAAATAGAATTTATAATTTAATTAAATGAAGCTGATTGAGAAACAGAAGGATTCTAACTTTTTTTTAATATCTAAAATGAAATTGAAAATTGATGACAAATACTTTTTCGAAATATACTATTGAGCATTTGCGTCGATTGAATTTGATAACAAGAAACGATTTACAAGCGAGGTCGTTGGAAGAGTGAGCATGTTTGTAGGGCTTGTCAAGTGATGTCTGGTGGCTTATCTCTGGTCAGAATTCTTGGTGCTAAGCTGTAACGTACTTCAAATGAGTAATTTGGATTGAATATTAAAGAAACACAACTACGACTGAGGTCTGTTTGTATCTGTGCTGTGATGGGGCTGTGTATGCTGATTTCTGGGGCAAACTAGTTTGCTGTGTTAATTTGAATCCTGATTCTGGACATTTTGGCAGTTTGGTTGTTAGTTGAGGCCTTCACCGAGGTTTTGAGTAGAGCAGTTGTGGTGTGATCAATTGCAGAGTTAGACGAATTGGTTTCAGCAGAGGAGAGTGCTAAGTTCAATAAAAGGTAAATTAATCCAGGTATTAAATAAGAACTGATAGAAAATAGAAATTAAAGTGAATTAATTTAATTAAGGGAGTGCTTACTGTTTGAGATTGTCGTATGACCAATGTAAAGATGAAATATTTGTGATTGAATTTTTTAAAAACTAGTTTGACGTACCATTTGACAGAAGTTTAAAATTGTCATAATTAAAATAGGAACATCAAATTTCAGAATAAGCAATCTAGATAAAAAGAATCCGCTCTGATTTTCAGTCAAGTGTATCTACAGGAACTAACAGAAAATAATTTTCCGACGAAAGAAGAGCCCTGGTCATTAATGCTGTCTGTGTGGTATAACATTAAAAAATTCCTAGTCAAATCAGCATCCATAGTTTGACAATTAATTGAACTTGACAGAGTTATCATACAAGATGCCTTTTTGAGGTTAAGTATGCGGTTCTAGCTTTTAATTAAATTTAAAGAAACGGCATTTTCTACCAATACTTATGACATTTTATTATAAAATATTATTTAACATATGAAATGGTTTGGAGACAGTAAGGATGGGTGAAGAAAGAATAGCGAAAAGGATTCGTCAAGCTAGATCACAACCAAAAAGAACAAGACGCAGAGGGTCTCCGTATGGGTATATGGTAAGAATGAGAACTAACAGTCTACTTCAACCAATATTTATATCTGGATATCAAACAGAAGGAGACAGAAATTACGCCCAAGAAAACTATGGAGACGATAAATTGAGGTTTGCCATATAACTCTTTAAAAACTGAAGATGTAAACTGGCGATAGTTGATTTTTCAACTAATGCTCTACGATTGTTGTCTTTGAGAAATTTAAATCCAAGATCATGTAGAACAACGTTTAAACTGCTTCTGCCTATTAGACTGTGATACTCTTGAAGATCATCGTTTAAAGATTTGAGAGTAATGTGGTTTTCTGGAATAAATATAAAAATTAGAATTTATAAAATCAAATAAACTTTATAAGTATGCTTTACTTTTACTGTACATCTTATATACAGTTTCCCTGATAACCAGTTTAGAAGACTCTGACAGCTCTGCAGTTTTCGATTTCCTGCGAGATCTTTTTGCCAGGACTAAATAAAACTAGTTGGCTTCTACTACGAGCATTGATCCGTTTCACAGTAGCAATGCTTATTCCTAAAGCCTCAGCTGCTCGCTGAAGTAAACAAAAAGTTGTACAATAAGATCGTAAGTACTAAATTAACGTGTCGTACCTCTTGCACACAAGATACAGGAAGTAAATGACCATTTTATTTTTCCTTCTCCTAAATAACTCAATAGATTTAGCAAAAATTGCTGAGA